>VMDO01016163.1:0-23790 GCA_007922755.1 Pedetes capensis | reverse complement strand
CGGGATTCAGAAGAGGGCGGGGAACCAGGGACATCATTGCTGATGTCACATGGATATTAGCTGAAAGCAGAGAATATCAAAAAGATGTCTATCTATGTTTTATTGACTATGCAAAAGCATTTGATTGTGTGGATCATAAGAAATTATGGATAACACTTCAGAAAATGGGAATACCAGAGCACCTAATTGTGCTCATGAGAAACCTATACATGAACCAGGAGGCAGTTGTTCGAGTAGAACAAGGAAATACTGCGTGGTTTAAAATTGAGAAAGGTGTGCATCAGGGCTGTATACTTTCACTCTATCTCTTCAATTTATATGCTGAGCAAATAATCCGAGAAGCTGGACTTTATGAGCAAGAACGTGGCATCAAGATTGGAGGAAGACTCATTAACAACCTGCGTTATGCAGATGACACCACTCTGCTTGCTGAAAGTGAAGAGGATTTAAAACATTTACTGATGAAGATCAAAGATCCTAGCCTTCAATATGGGTTACGACTAAACATCAACAAAACAAAAATCCTTACGACTGGGTCGGCACACAACTTCACAATAAATGGAGAAAAGATTGAGGTTTTCCAAGATTTTGCTTTGCTTGGCTCTATAATCCATACCCATGGAAGCAGCAGTCAAGAAAACAAAAGATGCATTGCTCTAGGAAAAGCTGTGGCAAAAGATCTCTTTAGAGTATTGAAAAGCAAAGATGTCACATTGAAGACGAAGGTGCGTCTGACTCATTCCATGGTATTTTCAATGGCATCATATGGTTGTGAAAGCTGGACATTGAACAAGAGAGACAGAAATAGAATTGATGCTTTTGAATTGTGGTGCTGGAAATGTCTAATACCATGGACTGCCGAAAGAACCAACAAATCTGTCCTAGAAGAAGTGCAATCAGAGTGCTCCTTGGAAGCAAGAATGGCCAGACTATGTCTTACATATTTTGGACATGTAGTCAGGAGAGATCAATCCCTGGAGAAGGACATCATGTTTGGGAGAGCGGCAGGTCAACGCAAAAGAGGAAAACCCTCCCCCAGGTGGACTGACACATGTCTGCAATAATAGGCTTAAACATAAATAAGATCGCTTGCCTGGCACAGAACCAGAAAGTGTTTCTATCTGCTGTACATAGGTTCGCTATGAGTCGGACTCGACTCGACGGCATCTAACAACAACAACAAGGAGTCATTTTATGTGGGGATTATGAGTATCAACCATTTGCCTTCTAATTTGGTTTGAACTTCAAGGATGGTCCAATTTCACCCAATTGCTTTATAAGGTATGTTTATACACAGATGAGTATTATTAAAAATTATACTTTTGACTTTCTTCTCTACTTTTAGGCTTTCCTTTGAGGCTTTTTTTTTTTATATAATCACTATTATCTAGAGCAGGACTTTCTCATTTTACACAGAGGGAAAGTAAGATCAAAGTTAAATAAATAACTTGAACAAGATCACAGAGCTACTTAAGTTTCAAAGCTCAGGACAGAACTAGTGTTGTAGGATCTTTCCTCTATACCATGACATTTTCAGTAGAACCTAGAAAATACACATTAATTTCTTGATCATATGGTCCTCTGCTTGTATTTTGGATGCAATTACATCCTTCTAAGCCCATTGTAAGTTGAAAATACTGTAAGTTGAAAATACATTTCATACACCTAACCTACCAAACATCATGACTTACCCTAGCCCACCTTAAATGTGCTCAGAGCACTTATATCAGCAAAGTCAACTAGCACAACAGTTAAGTATTGAATATCTCAAGTACAGAGTTTCCAACAGGTATTTTGTAGTTATGATAGGCTGTAAAAACACAACATATAATATCCAGAAAACACTGGTACCACAGTACATTTTGCCTATGAGTCACTCACCTTCTTAACTGTGTGACTGACAGGGAAACCGTGACACACTGTTACTTCTCGACATCAAGAGAGAGGATCATGGTACATGTCATAACCCCAAGAGAAGATCAAAATTCAAATGTACAAATATGGTTTTTACTGAATGCTATGGCTTTTGCACCATTGTAAAGGCAACTCGTATATTGAATCATTATAAGTTGAGACTGTTGGTACTCATGAGTTAGGGCAGGAACTATGGGTTGGAAACTTAACTTATACCCAAACTATCATACTCAATTACATATTTAATAAATATTTTCAATGAGCATTTGCTTGAAATTGGAAGCATCAAGAAATAAATCTCACCAACCATGGGATAAAAATATTTAAAGACCCATGTTATAGGTAGATATAACTGATCTCTTCTCCCCTAAATCTAGATTTCTTTTTTTTATTTCTTATACTGACATTTATAGTTTTTAATTGATTCATAATATCATGCATTCATCATATTGTATGTATGGGGTGTGGAATGACAATTTGAAACATGTATGCAATTTATAATGATCAAATCAGAGTAATTATCATAGCACTTTCATCTTCTCAAATATTTATCATTGCTCTGTGTTGGGAATCGTTGGAATCTTCTAGCTATTTTGAAATTGATAATAAATTGTTGTAGACTCCAGTTAGCCTACTGTGCTATAGAAAACTAACACTAATTCCTCTTATCTAACTTTATCTTTGTACCTGTTATCCAACTTGTCTCTGTCTCCATTCACACCTACACTTCCTAGTTTCCAGTAACCACTATTCTACTCTCTACTTTTATAGTCAACTTTTTTAGCTTCCACATATGAGTAAGAATGTATAGTATTTGTGCCTAGCTTATTTCATGTAACACAATGTCCTGAAGTTCTATTCATGTTGCTGCAAATGACAAGATCAAATTCTTTTCTATAGTTGAATTCCAGCACATATATAAAGCACATTTTCTTTATCCATTCATCCATTTATGGTCACCTCAGTTGATTCTACATTTTGGCAATAATGAATAGTGCTATGATAAACATAGGAGAGTGCATTTCTTTTTGATATAACTCTTTTATCTCCTTCAGATACATGCCCAGTAGTGGGACTGATAGATCATATAGCAGTTCCATGAAGTCACTCCATATTGTGGTAACTTACATACCCAACAGCAGTGTATAAAAGTTCCTTTTCACCACATCCTCACCAACATCTGTTATTCTTTGTCTTGCTTTTTATTTCTTAATAATAGCCATTTTAACCAAGATGAGATGGTATCTCACTGTGGCTTTCATTTGCATTTTCCTAACAATTTAACCCCCACATATTTGTCAACTTGTAGGGCTGTGGAAGATTGTGTATTGCTGCAATGGTAAAAGCCATACCTCTCCTATGTCAGATACTAATGGGGCCACCCATAGTGGACAGGTTTCAGCTGAGCTTCCACACTAAGACAGTTTAGGGAGATGGACCTGACAGCCCACTCTCAAAACAACTGTTGTTGTTGTTGTTAAGTGCCTTCAGGTAGGGTCCAACTCATAGAGACCCTATATACAACAGAATGAAACACTACTAAATAATTTCAGAAATATGATCTTTTTTAAACTTAAGCCCATTGTTGCAGACATTGTGTCACTTCAGCTATTTGAGGATCTTCCTTTCTTTGGTTGACTGGACACTTTCCCACACAAGATGTCCTTCTCCAGAGATTGATTTCTCCTGACAAAATGTCCAAAATACCTAACACAGTTTAGCCATCTTTGCTTAGAAGGAGCACTCTGGTTGCACTTCTTCTAGGACAGATCTGTTGGTTCTTTTGGCATTCTGTGGTATATTCAAAATTCATCTCTGGCACCATAATTGAAAACCATCAATTCTTCTTCTGGCTCCCTTATTCAACATCTGCAAACATATGATGCAAATGAAAACCATGACATGATTTGGGTACACCTTTGTCTTCAATGAAACATCTTTTCTCTTCAACACTTTAAAGATGTCTTTTGTAACAGCCTTTCCCAATGCAATGAGTCTTTTGATTTGTTCACTACTTCCTGAAAACCCTATGAAGAGCAAAGAAGCTCTGTCAAATATAGTGCCAGAAAATGAGCCCATCACACTTGAAGGCATTGAAGAGATGACTGGAGAAGAGTTGCCACCTCAAAGTAGAGTTGACATTAATGATGGGAATGGAGTAAAGCCCCTGGAAAATCCTTTTGCTGATATTACATGACTCAAAATAAGAAGAAACATAGTGACTGCAACATTGGGCTCAAACATAAAAAGATAATGTGCATGGCACAATGCTAGGAAGTGTGTCATTCTGTTGTATGTATGGTGCCTATAAGTCAGATCTGACTGGACAGCACCAAACAACAACAGTGATTAGTGACTCAGTCCTCATTTTCTCAGAGCTTCTATAACATGCTATCACCTTTACTTTCTTTTCCTCCTAATCAGCCCCTAGTAGACTGGATGTTTCTTCAGGTCAGGGTTCATGTCATACTTATTTTTGTATCTCTAGTGCTTATCCCACTTTTACATATACTGCAGAAGAACTGATGATTAATATATCAATCATCTACAGATAAAGAGGTAATTTGAAATTCTACTTCTGTCTTCTCTTAATAATCTCTCATCTGACCTTTATATATACATAGGCTTGCTAGGTGCACAGAAGAAACTCAGGCACTTCGGTAGGCAAATAAAAAATGTGCAGTGCTGTAGAAGTCACCTTCACAGAATTCCCATTCTTTGATTCTCACAGAAGTTTCCCAAAGCAATCTTTCAGCACACTTGGGTTCCTTTAAATTTTCAATCCATTTAGTTGACTCTTTTTCACTTGAGAAAAAGCCAGCTTACCAAAGTTTCAAAACAGTAGGCCCCAGAGCCACTCTGGGATTCTAGGGTGCTGAGAACTTAACCTGCCACTTGCAGGGCCAGGAAGGCTGCCTGTGTCCTCCATGGCTGTTTGCCTCTACTCTTCTTATCTGGCCAGGATGGAAAGGAAAACATCAGACAACCAGAGTTCACCCTGCCATTCCTATTTGTCTTCCCAAGGACCAAGCAGAGATTTCATCAAGTTGAATCAAATGGTTTGAAATTTAAAATATGTCTTCTGTGACACTAAAATCTGAACCAAATCAAAAACCAAACAAAACATAATAATATATCATTTGCCAAATTCGTGCTAGGTATCAAGCACCACTGTGTTGGCACCACTAACCTGGCAAAGGATTAATGAGCATTGCAGATTCTGTCATGATCCGAAGAACAGTAATTCAGATACAAAGAGACAATGTTATCCTTTGTTTTAGGAACTACCATCTCATTAGCACCACTCCCATCTCCCTCCTTCCAACACAATCATATTTCTGATAAACTCAGTAATTTGGTGCAAAAGCTGTCAGACACTGGCTCTTCCCAAGCTCCTTTTCAACTTTGTCTAGTTCTTATTACTGTTTATGTTATGATAAAGACGTTTGGTGTCATCAATGTTATATAAAGTTTATACAAAAAATCATGTTCTTCGTATTCCCATCAGATTACATAAAACAGCTCCTATCATAAATAACTAACTCTTCATAATCGTTGGGTGTGGTGGCATGTGCTGTAATCCTAGTGACTCAGGATGCAGAGGTAGGATGATCACAAGTTCAAGGCCAGAAGCAGCCTGTGTCACTTAGCAAGACCCTATCTCAAGATGTTGGGGTTTTGTTGTTGCTGTTGTTGTTATGTGTTCTTGAGTCAGGTCCTACTCATAGTGACCCTCATAGGATTTTCAGTGGTTGATTGTTTTGAGATTGTTTTGGGAGTGGGTTGCCACATCCTTGTTCTGTTATGATATAAAACAATAACAGGGCTGGGGGTGCAACTCAGTAGTAGAGTACTTGTAGAGTACACACAAGGACCTGAGTTCAATCCCTCAGTACAGCAAAAAGTAAATATATATGTATATTTTTTCTTTCTCTTCCCAAAGCAGTGAAGTTTTACATCACTACCTTAAAACTTCCATTTTGCTTCCATGAGAGAATATACTTTTTCTTTCTCTGTAGCTCTTTGAGAAGAGATGACTCTAAACCTCGTGCTAGCAGCTTCCATGCTAACAGATTTAGTGTGGGCTGAGGGGTTGTATTTTCACCAAAGGGAAATAGAAAACTCTTGTAGAAGGTAGCATGGCTTGATTAGTTGCACATCAATGCATTTAGCCTAATTCTATGTCTGTTTGATAAACATGCACAGAGTCAGTGACTGTTTTCACTCTTATAACATGTTTTATGCAGAAAGTGGTGATGTGCAATGGAAAGTATGTTCTGAGAGCTAAAGAATTTTTAAGCTTTTATATGAATATAGGTCTGGGATTTAGCACAGTTGGTAGAGCACTGTGCTGCAGTCCCTGAGGTCCCAGCACCACAAAAATGGGAGAAGGATCTGGCAATCCACTCCCAAGGAAATCCCGAAACAGCCATTGAAAACCCTATGAGGGTCACCATGAGTCAGATACTGACTCCATGACACCTAACAACAACAACAACAACAACAACAACAACAACAACCTATGAATATAAGGATAGTGTCATACTACTTAACAACTTTTATTTTTTACTGAAGTATAATGGACAAATAAAATTGTATGTATTCACAATGTACAATATAATGATTCAATAAATATATAAATTGTGAAATGACTGCCACAATCAAGCTCTTAGCACACCATATCATCTCACAGAGTTACTATTTTGTGTAGGGATGGGAGGACACTTAACGTCTACTCTTTCAGTAAGTTTCAAGTATATAATACAGTATTGTTTTACTACACTCACCATCTGTACAGTGGATGCCCAGAATATAGTCATCTTGTAACTGAAAGTTTTTGCCCTTGGACAACATCTCCTTATTTAACTATGTACCAGCCCCTGACAATGACCATTTTACTCTCTGCTTCTAATTTTGATGTTTTCAGAATACGAATGTGAGATCATGCAGATTTGTATTCCTTGTCTGGTTTTTTTCACTTACTATAATGCCCTCCAGGTTCATTGATATTGTTGCAAATGACATTTCCTTAGTTTTATGGTTGAATAATATTCCATTGTATAGGTACTCACCATATTTTCTCTGTCCATCATTCATTAGATACTTAGGCTGACTTCCATTTCATATGGCTGTTATGAATAATATTGAAACAAACATGGAATGTAGATATCTCTTCATGACATGAATTTCATTTCCTTTGGCTATATACCCCAAAATGAGATGGTTTGGTGTATAGTGAATTTATTTATGTTTTAAAGGAGCAGGGAGGTTTTTTTTTAAAGTCAGACTTATTATTTATTTATTTACTTACCTACTTACTTATTCATTTTTGTTTTGGTTCTTTGTACTTTCACCGTCATTTAAAAAATCATTGCCAACACAAAGGCCAAAGAAATTATTTCCGTGTCTTTCTTCTAGGAGTTTTACAGTTTCAAGTCTTTTTTTTTTTTTCCAGTACTGGGGGTTGAACCCAGGGCCTCGTATCTGCATGATCTGCAAGTGCAGGATCACTGAGCTGCACCCTCAGCCCTTTTTTTTTTTTTTTTTTTAACTTTTTGAGACAGGGTCTCGCTAAGTTATGCAGACTGCCTCTGGTCTGGAACTTGCTATCCTCCTACCTCCGCCTCCCGAGCCACTGGCATTACAGGTGTGCACCACCATGCCCAGCAGTTTCAAGTCTTATATTTAAGTCTCTAATCCACTTTGAGTTGATTTTTGTATGAGTGATTATCCAGCTTTTTAATCCTATTTATTGAAGATACTTCTTCCCATTTATTATCCAGATCAGTTCACTCAGCTATTGAACTTATCAGATATCACAGCCTATTTTAGTTCATTAACCACAACAGTTCACAGATTTCAATGATAGACATGTTTGGATGACATGTTCAGCTAAACAGAAATGAAAAAAAATTTCACAAACTTTTGTTAAGGCTCCACCTCCCATTAGATGTTCATAGTACATAGTATAGATTCCCTGTAGTATTTAAAACATAATTTTCTTATGTCATTATATTAAAACAGTATATAAACAGTAATTTTCATGACATTGTGTATTTACTTCTTGATTTACTTTTAAATTTATTTTGAAGTAAAATACATATGCAGAGAAATGAAACATCATAATTATTTTACTTAATAAACTTTTGCCGAAAGCTCACATCTCTATAGCAACATCCAGGTTAAGAATAAACAGATTGCCAGTACTTTACAACCCAATAAACCTCTTTCATATTTCCTTCTATTATTCTGACATGATAAGGGTAACATAACTAGTATTCTTATTTTTAATAGTATAGCTTAGTTTTAGTTGTTTTGTTTTTGAGGGTTTTTTTGGTTTATTTAAATGTCATTATATGATATATACATTTTCCTGTCTAGTTGTTTTACAGAATGAGACCCTAACCTTGTGTTTATTAATTTTTTCTATGTTGTTGTATATGGTTGTGAATCTGTTCTCATTGCTATATGGTATTTATTGTGTTGGTATAACACAATATATAGGTTGAGCATATGATATTTGCAATATTTGAACTATATGACTTACAGAACCAAAAATTTTGTAAGATAAAACTAATATTCATCCACCTACTGATGATAGACATTTTAGTTTTCAGTTCTTCACTAACATGAATAATGCTGCTATGAACATTTTAGCACATCTTTTAATAAATATTCTTAGAATTGTTGGGTCAATGAACGTACATATATTCATTTTTTAGAAAATACTGCCAAGTATTTTCTCCCATTCTGTAGGTTGTCTTTTTGATTTCCAAAGTGATTGTATCAATTTACTCTCCAAAGAGTATTGTATTCCAGATGGTCCACTTTTGCCAAAACTAAGCATTTTCCTTTATCTTGAATTATAGCCTTTCTGGTATGAATGTAGAGTTGCTGCCTTGCAGTTTTAATTTGTATTTCTCTAATACATAATAAAATTGAGCCTCTCCTCATATATTTATTGGGCACTTAGATATCCCTTTATCTGAAAGATCTATTCAAGTTTTTGCCTATTTTTTATTGTATGATCTATTATCTTATTGATTTATAGGATGCCTTCAGATGTAAATATACATTTTTGTCATTACTTCAAGGGAATCTTTCTGTGGTTTCATTTTCACTTTCTTAAGGCTGTGTTTTGATGACAAATTTGGTAATTTTTATGTTATTCCATATATCATTATTTTCCTTTGTGCTTGGCATCTTTCTTTCTTCCTTCCTTCCTTCCTTCCTTTCTTCTTTCTTTGCAGTACCGGCAAGTTGAACTCAGTGCCATGTACATATTAAGCAAGTGTGCTCTATCACTAAGCTGCATCGTCACACCTTTTTTATTGTTTTATTTTGAGACAGGGTCTTGCTAAATTGTGCAGGCTATCTCTGATGTTGAACTCATGATCCTCCTGCCTCAGCCTCCTGAGGAGCTGAGATTGCAAACATGTGCCAAGACTCCCAGCTGTGCTTAGCATTTCTAAGTGTCCTGTTTAGGCATTCATTAAATCAAGGTGAAATTAGTGCTCTATATTTTTCTTTAAAGGATTTCTATTTATCTTTATCACTTACATTTAAATCTGGAATTCATGTGGAATTCATTTTGGCACATGATATAAGTTAAGGGTCAGGATACGTTTTCAAAAATATCCAATTGAATAATTTTTTAAAAATCATATATTTCCAATTGCAATTTGATGTCTACACCATTATGAGTCAGATGATCAAATAACTGGACATATTTAATTATAAAAGTGTTATCTAGTCTTTTCTGTTGGCCCATTGGCCATTAAAACAATACCACATTGATTTGATTACTATATCTTTACCTTGGTCTTGATATTTGGTAGTATTTACATCTTTGAAACATCTTTGTTCTTAAAAATGATTGTGATTATTCATAATTCTGTGCATTTGTATATGAATTTTACCAGCTTCTGGTCAATTCCCACAAAAACCTGTGCTGGAATCTTAACTGGTATTCATGGTATCAGTAGATAACTTGGGAATGAATTATCTTTGTAATACCAAACAGCAATTCCTCTCAATTTATTTAGGTCTTCTATCTTTTCTCACAATAATGTTGTGTAGTTTCAGATACAGGTCTTCCACAACTTTGTTTGAATTTATAGTTTGGTATTTAACAGTTTTATGTTACTGCAGATGATATCTTTTAAAAAACCATCTACTATGGGTGAAACTGGTAAAATTTTTAAAAACCTTTTTTGCAGTAGTTGGTGGAAGAACCTAGGGTCTCACACATGCTAGGCAAGTGCTCTACCACTGAGCTGCACCCCCCAGTCACCTTTTTGTAATTTTTTAATTTTGGGACAAGATCTTACTAAATTGTATATGGGCTTCCTCTGGCCTCAAACCTATGATCCTCCTCCATCAGTCTCCCTAATAGCTGGAATTATAGGTGTCTGCTACCGTGGCCAGCAAAATAAATAAATAAATAAATAAATAAATAAATAAATAAATAAATACTTTTTTGAAAAAGAGAATAAATCCAAGAAAATTTTCCAAGGTAAGTATTAAAGTGTCTGGAACATCTGTTTACTTTGGCAAACATTTGCTGATTTTCTGCTGGTTCACAAGTAGCACACCATTTGCTGTGCTGTCTATAATGATTAGATAGTCCTGGCATCAGAGGATCTTTTAGTCTTCAGAGAAGTCTGATATGGAAACAGATAAATTACAATGCAATATAACATGTATTGTAGTTTAGCGATAAGACTATCTCCTGGAACCCAGAAGAGGCAAAGACTGCCTATCTTTAGATTTCAGGAGATAAGTCACATATAAATAAGAAGATGCATGGGATCCTAAAACCTGAGAGAATTTGCCTAGCATAAAAGTAGTGATGATACTACAAGCAAAGGGATGGCATTTGCAACAACTTGGTCTCATAAAAGACTATGGAACATTTATTGAAGAGTGAAACGAATTTTCTAGAGAAGTCACATCAGAAGGTTTTTCCAGTTGGGGCTGGGGATGTTATTGTTGTTAAGTGCCCTCGAGTCAGTTTCTGACTCACAGCAACCCCATGTACAACATGCGAAATACTATTGTTAGTGCTTCCCTGCTATTCACAGAGTTTACAATGGCCGATTGTTTTCTGGGAGTGGGTTGCCAGGTCCTTTTCCCAAGCCTACAGCACGTGGTGTTCCCAGGCAGTCTCCCATCCAAGGACTATCGAGGCCTGGACGTCACAGTGGTACAGCTGCACGCTGGAGCTGGGTATTGTATGTGTAAATAAGGTCAGAGAGATAAATTCAAGCCAGTTTAAGAGGGACACTGAATATGAAGCCAGAAGTTTTAATATTTTTTATGAAATCTATATGATATTAATGGAGATTTTCAAACAAATGGAAATGACAAAATTGGAGATAAGTAACAATATTTAAGGAAAAGAGTTTAGGCAGCAGTGGAGATAGTAGAGTCAAGACCTAAGGAGAAAAGAGAATGAAAGGATATTTCAGGAAACCCAATAAGGAAATTTTTAGAAAGTAATTTATAGATTATTATATAGATATATAGATAGATATATATATAGATTATTATATAGATAGAGACAGACACATAATTAATCTATAAATTTTAATATATTAAACCATGGGAATGGTAAAATTACTCTCTAAACCTATTAATAGAGATAAGCAGTCCAAATATAAAGCTTGCCTGTCTCTTTATTCATTAATATATGTTTAATCAAGTGAATAGGTCTCCTTCCAAATGATGTTAGTTTTTATAGTCTGATTTTCTTGATGGTCTTGAGAAAACTCACGAAATCATGAAACCTCCATCTGATTTGTGTGCAAGGTGACTTACTTTCATTGGATCTCATTTAGCTAGAATGTTTTCATTCACTTAACTTTCAGATATCTAAATTTAGAGAGAGAGGGAGGGAAGAAGAGAAAGATAGAGACAGACACATAGAGGAAGAAACAAACTGAGAGGATTGTAGGATAATCCCATGAAGCCTAATTTCTAGTACCTGGCTTTGCCACTTATCCTGGTTTGTCATCTTGTGCACTAAAAAATGTCTTGTGGGCAAAGCTTCTGTAAGATGGCTTCTTCTTCAGTATAATTGGAATAACTTCTACCTTGCCTAATTTTAAAGTACTATTCAATGCAAAACATTAGTACACAAAAGTAACAAGTAGAGACCATTTCCCTTGCCTAGACTTTAGCCTTCTAACCATTTTCTACTTTTTCAGGCAGTGCAAAGATTTTAAGCTGATTAAATGATATCCCACAGGCAGGTACCCTTTTTGACTTAAAACATCCAGCTGCATTGAGAATGGATACAAATGTAGAATCTCATGGAGTTTCAAAAGTCCCAGATAGCATTTTACAAATACCCATCATTTTTGCTACAAACCTATTACAACAACATACCTACTTTGATTTGACTGTTGGAAACATTTCAACCAGCCTTTTCCCTACAAAATAAACATTTGATGGCAGGTAGCTTGGAACCATTGGGAAATAACAATGCAGTTTGATAAGGCAATTTATGACTTGCAAACCTTTTGGACATTTTTAAATAAATCCTGTGAGGCTGTCCCCATTTTACTGAACAGAAAACTAAAGTCTTGAAATGTTAATAATTCACTCAATGTCACACAAGTCACATAAGAGAAGACTGGAAGAACTTTTGGTTCCAAATGCAGTGCTCTTTCTATTGAATGTTTCTCCTTATTTTCTTTCTTGGTTATGTCCCTGGTATGGAAACAACTTAAGAATAATGTTACATATCAAAATAATTCCTAACCTTAATAATTCCTAACTCTTATTTTATGATTCTAATCTTCTCATAAGAAGTAATTCAAATGCTCACTTTATGCAATTGCATATTCAGCAAGTATTGAATATTGTAAATAGCATTAATATTTCACATTCTCTAAAATCTGAGTCAAATACATGTATATGTGTGTCATTTCTTTTGTACTTGAGCCCTGAGGTGATTTCGTCATGAAAAGTGTAATTTAAAAATTCTAATAAACTGTTACCTACAGCTGTACCACTGTGGTATCCAATCCCATAAGATCTTGGAACCTAAGCAGGGTCGGGCCTGGTTAGCACTTGGATAGGAAACCGCCTGGGAACACCAGATACTGTAGGTTTGTGAGAAAGACCCAGCAATCCACTCTCAAAAGTCAATCTGCCATTGAAAACCCTATGAATAGCAGAGAAGCACTGATAATAATGCAATATTTTGGTAACATATGTACTTTCCTTAATTGTAATACCGTGATGTGAAGGCCAAATCACAGTAATCACTTCCAAACTCATTGAACATACTTTCAAGTATTTTCATGCCCTATTACCTTCTCTTGTCTCCCCTCCTGCTTTCCAGTTGTTCCCTATTGCAATGACATTCTTCACAGAAACAGAAAAAACAATGCTAAAATTCATCTGGAAGCACAAAAGGCCCCAAATAGCCAAAGTAATCCTGATAAAAAAAGAGTAATGCTGACGGTAGCATGATATACAACTTCAAGCATGATATACAACTTCAAATTATACTACAAAGCCATAGATACAAAGATAACACAGTAGTGGCACAAAAATAGACATGTAGACAAGTAGAATAAAAGACCCAGAAATAAACACACACAGCTATAGCTCCTGATTCTTGACAAGGGTGCCCTGAATATATGTTTGAGAAGAAATAATGTCTTCAAAAAATGGTGTTGGGAAAACTGGGTATCTCCATGTAGAAGACAAACTAGATTGTAATCTCCAACCTGTACGAAAATCAACTCAAAATGCATCACAGACCTTAATACCAGGCCTGAAACTTTGAAACTACTAGAGGAAAACATAGGGAAAACACTTCAAGATACTGTGTAGGAGCTCAGGCAATAATAGCAACAAATGACAAGTAGGATTGTATCACATTAAAAAGTATGCAATTTGGCTGGGCGTGGTGGTGCACGCCTGTAATCCCAGCGGCTCGGGAGGCGGAGGTGGGAGGATCTCAAGTTCGAGACCAGAGGCAGTCTGTGTAATTTAGCGAGACCCTGTCTCAAAAAAAAGTAAAAAAATGGGCTGAGGTGCAGCTCAGTGGTCCAGCACTTGCAGAGCATGCAGGCGCGAGGCCCTGGGTTCAACCCCCAGTACTGAAAAAAAAAAAAAAAGAAGTATGCAATTTCACAATAAATGGAGAAAAGATTGAGGTTGTCCACAGTTTTGCTTTACTTGGTTCTACAATCAACACCTGTGAAAGCAGCAGACAAGAAATCAAAAGACGCACTGCTCTAGGTAAAGCTGTGGCAAAAGATCTCTTTAGAGTATTGAAAAGATGTTACATTGAAGACGAAGGTGCACTTGACTCATGCCATGGTATGTTCAGTCACATCATATGGTTGTAAAAACTGGACATTGAACAGGAGAAACAGGAGAACACTTGATGCTTTTGAATTATGGTCCTAGAGATGAATATTGAATATACCATGGAATGCCAGAAGAACCAACAGATCTTTCCTAGAAGAAGTACAACCAGGGTGCTCCTTGGAAGCAAGGATGGCTAGACTGTGTCTTACTTATTTTTGACACATAGTAAGGAGGGACCAATTCCTGGAGAAATCATGCTTGGGAAAGTAGCAGTTCAATGAAAATAAGGAAAACCCTCCACTAGATGGATTGACACAGTATCTGCAACAATGGGCTTAAACATAATTAAGATCATGTGCCTGGAACAGAATCAGGGAGTGTTTCCTTCTCCTGTACATATGGTCACTATGAATCAGACCTGACTCGGCAGCACCTATCAACAAAAAGCTTCACAATAAAGGAACCAGTAAAGTGAAGAGACAGCTTATTGATTGTAGAAAACCTTTGGCAGCTATTCATCTGGTAGGGAATTAATATCCAGAATATATACAGAACTCAAAAATAAATAAATAAATAAATAAACACCACTTCTTTTACAACAACAATAACTACAACTTGTTAAGACTTTATTTTTAGTTCCTGAAAGTAGGGCAGAATCAATAAAAATCAACCTAACTGGCCATAAATGAAACAAAAGTGAACACATCTGAGAAATAATAATCATCCAATCAGAAGAAAATTTTGTGACCATTTCAACATGAGAATAGTTAAACAGAGAGGTTGGAGCATTAATCTCCACCCAAATAAACTAGTAGTTAGCAACTTGCATTGAAACCTAATAACCATGCAAGCTAAAGTAACCAGATTTTTCCTTTTTCCTTCCTTTAACATGACAGTTGTCATATATGAAAAATGAGGCTTCAACAATTTTACCAGAGCACCCAATTTTAGCATTTTTATTAATAGTAATGGATCGTGTTTAGCTACACTCACCTGCTGAATCCTATTTTATGACTAATCACAGCCACTTCCAAACTGGAAAAATAGGATGCATTTCTAGCCTTAGCATAGAAAGTAATAAACAAACTGATATCTGTGCCAACTAAGAAAACTTAGTTTGTTTAGAATCACGTAAAACTAAATTAACTCAGAGTCTTGTTTCTTACATATACTTATAATACTTACACATACTTATATCATGAGATCTTTATAAAAGTATGGGACATCCTCTCAATTTTAATCATGTTTTAGGGTTGCCAGATTTAACTTTAATTTCAAAAAACAACACATCTTCTGTTAATGTAAGTTAATGAAAAGTAAGTCCCATAAAATAAAGCCAAAGATTATATGTTTTTAATAAATGTATAAGGTAACTCTTATGAACTTTAGAATCTGCTAACAAATTAATGTTAGGCCCTGTGCTCAGATATGTAGATGCAGAAATAACCTGACACTATACCCCCTAGACTATCTCAGTAATAAGCATGAATGGGGGGGAATAATCACCTGATCTTCTTTCTCTCTTTTACTTCATTGTAAAATATCACTAGTTTCCAATTTTATTGGTTTTACTGTATGAGTTTTACAGGATGGCATTGTTAGGCTGTGACCTTACTTAAATGTCAAAAATATAATTGATGCTTTTTGAACATTCAGAGTTACAGAGTGCCAAGCAATTATCAATGAACCATCTATTTCTTTGTTGTTTTCAAAATATCCTAGTTACTCTGCCCTACTTTTCCTAAATTGGTTATTATTAAAGATGAACATGTCTCCAAGAAAGAACATGCTCAAAACGTTTTTAACAAGAGATTTTGAAATATTTGACCTGTCATAAACAGGCATTTCAAAGGGTGACAGTCAAGGTCATCCAATTCCCACACAATGGTAGTGCCATCAGAATTCAGTACTATCTTCAGGCAAAAAGCAGAAAATATACATATGGCATAAGAAAATTCCTTCTGTTGATTTAGAAATTTCTCTCTGCTTTGAGAATATTCAGTCCTTATAATCAGTGTTAGCATCAAAGAGAAGATATGTAACTAACATAACCCTACTTTTATCCCCATTTACCTTAACGATTTTTTTATATAGTATGTGTTAGCTTGTAACATGTCAGTATCACTAACTTATCAATTGCCTTTATTGCATATTGTCGCCTGTCCCTAATAGAATATAAATTCTCAAACATAGAGACTCATTTTTCTTTTGACTGATTTGTGCACTAAATATAGAGCAGAGGAAGGTAACTAGCACATGGGAATACTTATTAAATTTGTTGGAGTAAATTAACTAATAAAATAATACTCTAACATTATTAGTTTTAATATTACCTCTCAGGGATAAGATTATTTAAGCACTACTGGGCCAGGTTTTGTTTAATAGTCTAGAAAGCATGTTTGTTGTTGTTGTTGTTAGATGCTGTTGAGTTGGTGTCCAACAGGCGAGACAGTATTGTCAGTGCTTCTTTGCTATTCATACAGTTTTCAATGGCACTCTGATTTACTGGGTCCTTCTCCCAAGTCTACAGACCTGGTGTTCCCAGGTGATCTCCCATCCAACTGCTAACCAGGTCCAACCCTGCTTAGCTTTCGAGATCTGATGGGATTGGACACCACAGTAGTATGGCTACAGGCTAGACAGCATTTTTAGAAGGATAAAAATAATGCTTATATTTATATATGGCAAGGAGCTGTTACTCAACACTAGGTCCTGTCCTTTCACCTTCTTGTTGGCTGGAGAGCTGAATTGATGCAGACTCACTTCTATTCTCCGACCTGTAGATCACCTACCAGTGACCACACTCTGCAAATATGATTGCACGCATTGAGAGTGCAGCAGTAAAGAAAGATTGGAACAAAGCCTCAGTGGTCCACGGGGAACATGGTGCCCACATTGTCTTCATCAAAACTTATCTGCAAGAATGTCACATTTTAAATGATTCCTTTTAATTCTATAGAACTTATTTTCAAGTCTTTTCATTAGAAAGCATAAAATCAATAAATAAAATTTAAAAAATATCATTTTAGCAAATAAAAGTATAGTATAGTTGCCTTGACATGGCAAATTCTTTTCCTAGAAGCACATTTTGTACCAGGCTTTTCTGTTCAATCATTTCTTCTCTTCTTATGTAGGGGAAAAAGTATCTTGGAGGATACAGGATAGAGACCATAAAGATGAAGAGAACATGGATGGTATACAGATTGGCCCCCAGATAATTAGAAAACAATGCATTTGCCAGACTTAGCATATTTCTTTTGCTTTTTCTACCATTATATGCACAACATTAAGTATCAAATTAAAGCCACCATTTTAATGGCAAAATAGCTGAGAGGAAGTGAAAACAACAGTGGATTTGGAATGCAATGCAACCTGAATTTCTGTTCTGCTCCTACAGGCTATATTACATGTGCAACAATGCCTACTAGATGGAGCTCCTAGGAAAGCACCCAGAATGGTGGGGGACACGTGGGATCCCTCTGCCTGGACAGTGGATTCCATCCCTGGTTGCCCCTTAAGGACTTTGCTCCTGCAAGACTTTTTCTCTCTCCTGCCTACACAATCATTCTTTTGTTACTGCATCATTCTATATGCAGGAATACTTTTCTATTTCTTTTCCTAAACACACACATTGTGATTCAGGTCCCTCTAACTATTACTCTATTTGTCTCTTTTCTTTGAGAGTAAAACTGCTCCAAATTTCATAGTCTTTTCCCATTCTCTCTTTGATCTTCATTAGATTCTTTCTCCACCAGTCCTTCAACCTTTTCTTGTTGATGTCACCTTCCCATATCAATGAATCCAACGGTCATTGTCAAGTCAACATCTCACTCAATTTATCAGCAGCACTTAAAATAATGGGGCTGTCAGTTCACTTTGTCTTGAAATAGTTTGTTGGCTCATAGGACATCAGACTCCCTTGGTTTTTCACTTATGTTGTAGCCTCATTTTCTTTTTCAGTTTCTTCTCGGTTTTCCATCTCTTAATCATGGTCATTTAACCTGTCTTCTTTTTCAACTATACTCATTCCATGGAGGCACTCCTTAATTCCAAGGACTGTAAAGACCATCTACTTGCTAATGACCCCCAAATGCAAATCTCCACCTGAGACTAATAAACTCATGATTTATAATCTCAACTTCTTACATGATTTTTCTTGCATGTCGAACAGGGTTCACCGCCTTATCCTTCACTTATCCTTTCCAAAGTGAAGTTGTAATTCTTTACACAAACCTGATCCTCCATCAATCTTCTCCATCTCAGTGGCAACTACATTCTTCCATTTGCTCAGTTCAAAAAATCTTGTTTTATCCTTCACTCCTCTCTCCAGCTTTAATTCATTAGCAACTCACATTGGCTTCAACAGAAAACAAACCCAGATACTGATTATTTCTCATTACTACCCCTACTACCACCCTGTTATTGTTGTGAAGTGCTATTGAGTTGGGTCCTACTCATAGCGATCCTCTGTAAAATAGAAAGAAACACTATCCAAAACTGACCATGCACAAGATCTTTTTATGTTTTAGCCCCTTGTTGCAGCCACTATGTTTCTTCTCATTTTGAATCATGCCACATCAGCAAATGGAGGCTCCTGGGGCTTTACTCCATCCCCATCAATAAAGTAGGTCAACTCTACTTTAAGGAAGCAACTCTTCCCCTGTGGTGTTTTGAATGCCTTCCAGCCTGTGGTGCTCATTTCCTAGCACTACATTTGACAGTGTTTCTCTGCTATTCATAGGGTTTTCAATGGCTAATTGCTTTGGAAGTGGCCTGTTGGCTCTTTCTCTCTAGTCTGTCTTAGTCTGGAAGCTCAGCTGAAACCAGTCCACGACCAGCCCTGCTGGTATCTGAAATACTGGTGACACAGCTTTCAGCATCACAGCAACACACAAGACCCCTCAGCATGACAATCTGACCGATACATGGGGGACTACCACACTGGTCACCATCCCTTCTTGCCTAACTGGCTTCCCTACTTTTCCTTTGTCTCCATAGAGTCTGTTGTAATATTAATAGCAGAATGTCCTGCTTAGACATGGATTAGATAGTGTCATTTCTTATCTTAAATCCACCAATGTTTCTCATCTTATCCACAGTGAAAGCCAAAATTCTTCCAATGGCCTACAATGATTTATATGATGCAGCTTCCCATTATCTCCCTGATTTTTTCTGCTACTTTCACCCTTGTGGATGCATTCTAGTCACTATAGCCTCCTTGACCTGCCAAGACTACTTCAGACTACTCTTGCCTCAGGGCCTTTGCACTTATTTCCTCCATCTGTTGAATTAATAAATTCACAAGCACATATGTATATGTATAAATGAATGATTGGATCAATGAGCATATGTGCTAGTAAGATTAAACAAATATTTTAACTAAAATATCATAATTCTTTGTAAGATCATAAAGATTGTTTCTTAAAAGTAAAACAGATTTTGAAAAAAATAAGACTTCAAACTGGCAAATAGCTGCCTTATCTTTATCACCTCAAGTAGGAAACGTTTTTTTACCTAGCACCATTGTGTGCCATTATATTCTATGAAGAAAATGAGCAACGATAGGTGAAAATTCATTGAATCTTTCTCTGGAGGAATTTCTCAGTTGGATCACTAAGACTGGCATTTTCTCTTCTTATCCATATTTTGCCCACCTCAGTTTCTGCTTTCTCTTTTTGGAACAGGTTAAAGTCCTATATAATATAAAGCAATAAATACTGAAGTAACTCAAAGTATACCACAACATTCATTACAAAATATTTCATACTGAATGTTTAATATTTTTGTTAGCTAGGGAGATTATAAGATATTTTTATATTTTTATACTTAGATTCAGAAAGCTAAAAGTGCAATCTGGTGTCTATATCAAATATCATGTTAGAAATATCACAATATCTTTTATAAAGGACTTTGAACATACCATATAAATTAATTGGGGGTCATTTGAAATATACATGCCCATATAAAACATGTTCTAGAAAACCTCCTATGTTAATGTTATTTATGACTAGAAATGTAGGGTTGTTTTTACGTCATAAACAAGTCAGAAAAATCATGTACTACTTACCCTTGTGTATTAGTCTAGTGTCCATTACTACAACAAAATATCCAGTGCTGTGTAATTTTTAAAGAACAGAGGTTTATCTAGCTGACAGTTTCGAAAGTGTTTAGAAAGTCCAAACAGCCTGGTGTTCGTTCTGGAGAGGGTTTTCCTGGTTGGGCCATTGCCTAACAGGCATCATGGTGGGAACACATGTGAGAGGGAGAGATCACATCGCAAGACACAAGCAGAGAGACAGCATGACCAGGATTGTTATTTTTATAACAATCCTGTCAGAAGAAATAATTCAGACGTTCCAGGATAACTGTTTAATGTGTTCTCAGGCCTTACTCTCAATGACGTAAGGACCTCTCACTAGGCTCAACCTCTTAAAAGTTCCACATCACCTTCACATCCCTCCACCCTGGACACCAAGCTACCAACACACGAATAAACTGCATTCAGATCATATCACTTTGAAAGACTTGATTTTTTTTAAGAGGCAAATATCTCAGAAATGAAGGGAAAGGTAACTTATAGATATGATTTCAAAATGGTTATATAAAACACATATTGAGATGAATGTAGTAGAAACACATATTGAGACTAATATAATAGAAAGTTAATTGTATTATTAACTGACTATAGCTGCAAATTAAAATGATTCTTATTTTTTAAAATACATGTTGGACTTATTAAGAGAAGCATTGTACAAATTCAATGCATTCTGAAAGTTCCATATTGTTTCTTCTCTCAAATCCAAAGACATTGCATCCTTTCATTAGGTAGTTAGGTAATAAAATACATATATCAAATTCTTTCAGAAAAATCAGGTATAGGCCCTTTGTAATTTGAGAAACACAGAGGTCAGTTAGGAAAATCCCAAACAATGAGAGATGAGTTGAATAAATCTTATTCATGTACACCAATGGAGAGTCACTGGTTGTTTATTAGCTCTTTATTAGTTCTTTTTTTCTTGTTAAGTTAACAAAAACAGAGAGAATAACAATTTTCTGATATGTACATATGAGGTTCTTACTTGCTGGATGATATTACAGAAAGCAAGGACCCCAAGCTTGTCCTTTTAAACTATTTATACCCTTCACATCTTATCCTGTTGGAGAAAGGTCCTGAGTCTTCCCAAGCATATCTGAGGCTGACTGCCTAGAATTTTAATGCCTCTTAGTCAATATGGTCCCGGGACTCAATGGACCATTGGTTTTAAGTATTGCTAATTCCAGAAGCAGTAAGCAATTTCTCTGGAGTTTTGTTGATGGTCTTGAACAAATTTGGTTTTCTTTAGCCACGATTCAAATCTATGTAGCACCCAATGTCTAGCTTGTTATCCTCCTCCAAATATGAATGACTATTCCCAGAGATGACTTAGCATAGTTTTGTTGAAAGGCTGTTTTCATATATCCAAGAAAACAGCACAGCTAGCTGTGGAGACATAGCATGTAACCCAGAGGGTTAATAAAGACCAAGGAGCAATGACAAATGAAGCTTATTTGTTCGCTTTCTATTACTAACGTTTACTCCCCAGGCACAGGGGCTGCCTAGCATCAGCAGAAGTCCAAGTAAGGAGAATTTAAGTGGTAACCACATATTGCAGCAAAGAAGCAAAAAACAAGAAAGAATGCAAAAAATCATCGGGTAGTACAAACAACTTTTGTAAAGAAAAGAAACAGACATTTCATGGGGATTTTATACACATCTATTTAAGAATTCAATATACTAAAATTTCTAATGCAAATATACTTTTTTCTTTATTAAATGAAAAATGTCTATCCTTAAGCATAGCAATTACATTAAATTTCTTCTGTTTATCAATTAATAACTAAAGTCTCTGGCAATGTGTCTTATGTTAAGCAATTCCCAATAATCCATGATAATATTTAAAACTCTTTATTTTCTGTGAAACAAATCTATGAACTCTCTTTAAACAAATGCGTGAGATTTTCTTTAGACCTCTCTCATACCACAATTCTCTAGATCACATATTTTTAAATGGGGGCCTAAGAATAGATTTTAGGGGATGTGTTAATCTGTTTTATCATGACTGTGAACAATTATCTGGGAAAACCACCTTAAAGTGAAAAAAGATTTTTTTTTGCCACCCTTTTTCGTAGATTTCAGTGCATCCTGGAAGGAAAGGCATGGCAGAGCTCTCACGGTGGAAGCCAGGAAGCAGAAAGAATGACTATGCCGGCACTATGAGCTTCCTCATTCTTCCTCATTTGTTCCACCTGGGACCCAGCCTATGGGGTACTGCTACCCTCATTCAGGGCAGGTCTTCTCCCCTGATTTAATCCTCTCTGAAAATGCCCTCTCAGAACCCCCAGAAGGGTATTTTACTAATTCCTAGGCCCTTCTCGGGGCTGGGATTTAGCTCAGTTGGTAGTCCACTGCTCTGCAATCTCTGAGGTCCCAGTTCAATTCCCAGCACTACAAAAATGGGAGAAGGACATGGCAACCCACAGCCAAGGCAATCCTGAAACAATTTGCCATGGAAAACCCTATGAGGGTTGCTATGAGGGACACAACTGGATGGCACCCAACAACAACAACAGGCCCGTCTCAATGCACTCAAGTTGGCAGTCAGGAAAATCCATTGCAGGGACTCTCTAAATACATTTTAGGTAAATGAGAATTTTCTCAAGAATGTCCGTAGCATTCTCTTGATCTTCAAGCATGCCCATCCGGCAAAACAACAATAACAACTACTACAAAAAAACCCCGAAATCAAACACAAACCAACAACAATAACAACAAAACAACCTTGAGCATACTTAAAACAACTGTTATTGTTGTTAGGTACCATCGAGTTTGTGTCTGACTCATAGCTACCATACATGCAACAGGCGAAACACTATTGTCAGTGCTTCTCTGCTATCCCTAGGGTTTTCAATGGCTGATTGTTTTTTGGAAGTGGGTTACTGAGTCCTTTTCCCAAGTCTTCAGCACCTGGTGTTCCTAAATGGTCTCATCCAAGTACTAACCAAGATCTGACAGGATTGGACACCACAGTCATATAGCTACAGGCTAAAACAATTAGACTTACTTAAATTTATATATTTAAACTATTTGATCTGATGCTCAAGCAGTGAGTTGAATGATCTGAGGGAAGAAAAAGATTACATTAGCAAAATAATCTTTTCTTGTCTGTTGAAAATCATCCTTGCTAATTTTAATGCAAAACAGACCATATCCTACTCACTTACTAATTTCTTTTACAATATTTGAAAGTGACTTGGAAGAGCACAAGCAGGACAGGAAAGTGGACAAAGTAAAAGCTTCAAGTGTGGCGAGGGCTAGCCTCAAACATAAAACACTATGATCTATCAGCTCCCTGACCAGATAAACCTTCAGCTTGCTAATCTGAAATAGCATCTACCATAAGGAAGATGTGATATCTCATACACCATCAGTGTCCTATACATATTAGTCCATTCTTTTCTCATTTTCTAGCAGTTTCCACAAAGGCATAAACAGAATTATACTCCCAT
>VMDO01016162.1:0-48705 GCA_007922755.1 Pedetes capensis | reverse complement strand
TAAAAGATACTTATGATATGAAGCAGTATATTTTGTACTTTTCTGTTCTCTCTTTCATAAATTTTTTGCATTTTATGAAACTTAATATTCCCAGGAAAACAAGACTTTATTTAATGTGAATATAATTTAGCAATCTTATATTGCATTATTTTTCAAAATAAAAAGTAAGCATAGTCAGAAAAGAATCACTTTATAGGACTATAGCTTTTAAATAATTTTCTTTCATATAGGCAGCTTTAACTTTCCTGCAAAATTAGTATAAAAAGCAGACTTAACATGGATAATGAAAATATGACTTGTTTTAAAACAATAGCAAAACAAAAATACACACTCTATATATCACATGTATTTCTTTGAAAAATATAGGAGAGTACTGCAAAAACTAAATGTCCACTAGATGCCACACTTCCTTTGCTGAGTGAAGCAGTCCTTCACTCCTGGCAAGCTTTCTGCAGATGCCATTGCATCTGGGGACAGGGCAGCATCTCTGCTCTGTTGTCTTTTCTCTGGTGCTTTCTCTCTGCATCCCTGGGACAGAGATGGGCCTGCTCGTGCACATTTTATGTGGCCAAGGTAGCTTGTAAAGTTCTGCTGAGATCCTGAAGCACAACTTACTTTTGCTGATTTTAAAGATGAAGTCGGAATTGATAGTAAAGTTAACAGTCCTCATTTTGGAAAGTTTTTTTGGGGATGGTGGCTCAAGATGATTTTGTTTTTATTTTCCATCGTCTAATTTTTAAATCCCATATTCTTTTTTCATTTCATGTATTCGCTCTCTGTTTTTTCTTTCAAGAAAAAAAATAGGAAAAAAGACAATTAAGGAACTACATTAAATAAACTGATTAAATTATCTTTAGAGGCACTGACATTTCATTTTGTTTTCCGAGGTTAATAAAACTGAAAAAAAAAAATGTCTTTCAGTTTTCTTTGACATTTCTGGTAGGCTGAATTCAATAATGAAATGAATAAAATTCCAAAAATGAAGTACAAAGTATTGTCTTATGAGCTCCCACTCAAAGTTACGAGACAAGCCACTGGTGATTCAAAAGATTTGTATTGAACTGGAGTGACAAGGGTTTGATTTCAACATTCCCCATACTTTTTGATCACACCATCCACCTTAATAATAAACTAGTGCAAGGCCAGTCCTCCCCCTTCTTCCAGCAATTCTCTAGTAAATTATAACTTCATGGTGTCGTGCTTTTATTTCCAATGTCTTTTGAGGACTAATCACTATATCTGATCACTTAGGGAGTATCCCATGAATTTAAAAAATTACACTGGAGCTGACTTCATTTGCTGCAGTAACTTGTGAAGTTTAGTATTTGGTGTATAACTTTTTTCTTTTCTAACTTCATGCATTTTGAGGTTTACTTTTCAAGTCTGTCTGTCTGTCTGTCTGTCTGTCTGTCTGTCTCTGTCTCTGTCTCTATCTCTCTCTCTGCCCCTCACTTCCTACTTCCCTCTTTTTGAGACAGGGTCTCAGTGTGTAGCCCTGGCTGTCCTGGGACTCTCTATGTGACTCAGGCTGGTCTCCAGCTCATGGTTCTCCTGCTTTACTCAGCCTCCTGAATGCTGGGATTACAGGCACGTGCCACCATGCCTGGCTTCAGGTGACTCTCTTTTATTGTAGCGTGTGCTCTCTCCTTCCCTCTCCCCGACTTTCTCTCTGTAACTGCCCAGCGTGTTGAACAAGATAATACTATAGGGGAGGAAAATACCAAACACAACAAGCCAATCAATAAAATTGCTTAGCTTTAGCCCGGTGCGGTGGTACACACTTGTAATCCCAGTGATTTGGGATACGATAGCAGGAAAACTGCAGGTGTGAGGCCACAGGCCGCCTCCTCAACTCAAAATACAAAATAAAAAATAAAGAAGGGACTAGAATGCAGCTCAGTGGTAGAGAGGTTGGCTAGCGTGCATAAAACCTTGGGTTGAACCTCCTGGTACTTTTGTAGGGGGAGCAATGACTCACCAGAACAGAAATTCTTTACGTAGGATCATTCCGGGAACAGTGGCACATGCCTGTAATCCCAGCACTTGGGAAGCTGAGGCAGGAGGATTGCAAGTTCAAGGCCAGCCTGGGCTATATAGTGACTTCCATGACCCCAGTACCCCTACCCCCAAAATAAAACAAATCGCTTTGCTTGGTCAATCTTGGTAATTTGTATATTAACGACAGTGCTGTCAAATTGGATCTGACTCATAGCAACCCTACATACAACAGTCGAGGTTGTCAAAAACTCCTGTTATTTCATATTTTTCTTAATGCTGTTTCCCGTGTATATAGCATCTAAGACTCTATTATCAAGCTGGGTGCAGTGGTACATGATTTTAATCCTAGCCACTTTGGAGGGTGAGACAGGAGCATCTTGAGTGCAAGGCCAGAGAGAGGCAGCCTGCATAACTTAGCGAGACCTTATCTCCAAAATAAAAAATTAAAAATAAATAAATAAATAAATAAATAAATAAATAAAGTGGAGAGATTTTACTCCTGGCCATGTGTGGAGCCGGGCCCTTGGCAGGTAGCTGGGGCTCCCTCCAGAGCCCAGAGGGCTCCCACTTGACAGCCAGCATGAAGTCCTGAATCTCAGACATTCAAGGGGCTGCCTTCTGCGTGTTGGGCTAGTAGGTAATATGTGTGCTTCAATAAGGACTCTGAAACTTAAGAGATTGCAGCCCCAGCCAATGCTGTGATTCCAGCTCTTGGAGGTCCTGTGTAGGCAATGAGCCCTGCCAGCATGGAACTAGTGAGGTCATGATGCAGTGTTAAGCTGCTGAAGTTTGTAGGCCTATGTAATGTAGCAATAATATAACAACTATGCCCTGCTCAGAGAGCTTACAAAGCAGCCAGTCTCCCCCTCATATTTGTCTCAGCTTCATATGTTGACAAGTGAAGAGATGATTCATAGTAACAACTATTATAGACGTTGGAAACTGATGGCTGAGGCCTGAATTCTGCTCTGGACATATTTTATTTAGTTTGCACTGTTAAAACCATTAACAAAATCCAGTTTCCAACAATCTAAAATTGAGGAACTGTGTATTTCTGTCGTGGAAATGTATACCTGTCACTTCTCTTTAAGCAAACAAATATTGGGCCCCAATTCCACCTGAAAACAGCTAGACTAAGAGCTTGGTGGCAGTCTCTTCCTCTAAATGGGATATCTGCTTCCATTTTGCTATATATAGTCCCTGGTGCTCTTTTTCTTTTGTTTATCGCACCAAGGTATTTCTCTCATTTCATCCCTTGCATTATCTGCCTGACTGCTGTATTACAAATAAGATAAATTTAAATGTAAGTCTGAGATAAAAAGAAGAAATGTGTTATCTATGCACTGTACATAAGTAAATGTGTGTGGACATATGGTACCTGCACACTTAAACATTATTTATAAAGATAATTATGAAGACTTTCTTCATTTTCCTTATTTTTGCCACCATCATTTCTCAGATAACGTTCTAATTTGGGAAGCAATTATTTTTAGGAAGCTCTCAGCCTAGAGTGTCCTGGGTCACTGAGTTTTTTGGGGACCCTTTAGCACATAGCTGAAACTACGTAAAAGTGTTCCTCGGGGGTAGGAGTGTAGTTCAGTGGGAGCATGTGTGAGGTTCCATTGCCAGCAACAAATAAAGAATGCTACTCAGTGTCCATAAGCCAAGTTCTGAACACCTTTTCACATGTAATTTTAACAAAAGAGGAGAAAGGTGATATAAAAATCATCATTGAAAATTTAGTATTCAGTTCTATATCAGAGGTCCAAGCAAACATCGAGTAGAACAAGCATTCCTGGGACAAGGTAACCAGCAGATTTTTTCCTTATTGTTAAGGGTGGTACAGCCTCAGGTGGACCATGCTTTGGATTAAATGTTGATGTCTTCCCCCTCCCCTACATTCATATGTTGAACTTGTAACTCCCCAATGTGTTGGTATCAGGGTGTGGGGCTCTGAGAGGTCCACATGTCACGAGGATTGGTGCCCTCATCAGAAGAAGCGCAAGAGCTTGCCTATCTGTTACCTACCATGTGAGGCTACAACAGGATTGCCATTTAAAATTGGGAACGAGGACACTTGCCAGAGCCTAACCATATGAGGCACCATGCTGTGGACTTTCTGGCCCACAGAACTGTGAGAAACAAATTCCTGTTGTTTGAGCTGTGATAGCAGTCAGAGCTAAGATAGATGGTCACTTCTGTTACTTAACTTGTGTTATGGCCATGGACGTTTCTGGATAGAGCACACAGAGGAACATAGAAATGCTGGTTTTGGGACAGGAAGTGATGTTGTAGTAGATTACAAGGTGGTGACACATCCTTTCCATCCCTTTTTGTACTGCTTTTTCTTTTACAGTGTGATTTTACTGATCCTCCCATAGAGAGGTGGGACCTCGTTCTTCATTACTTGAATCTGGGACATGTGCCTTGCTATGAAGCATAGAAGAGCAGCAAATGTGGTATTAATAGCGACCTGGCTCACTGGGACTTGCCCCTCTGGTTGCTCTTGGGAATCCTGTACCTACTACCATGTGGGTGACATTGGGTGGGCCAGGCAGGATGACCGGATGGATGGCTCACTTACCTTGTTGCTTCTGCAGGTAGTCAAACATTCTTCACACAGGAGAGTGAAGGCTTAAATGCCAGCTGACCACAGAGGCACACATGGTGGGCAGCCTGTCATGACTTCCCTGGAAGTTTCTCAATGTTATTATTGAGATCTGTATCCCAGGAACTTCCTCAGCCCCAGGAATACTGAAATGGTGGGCTGCCCTCGATTCATGATTGAGACCAGCCCAGGCAAGCAGAAGAATCATCATGTGGACTCAGCCCAGATTTCTCACCCACAAAATGATAACCTAATCCATGTTTTCATTAAGTCATAGAGCTTTGGTATATTTTATGCAGCAGAAGCTAAGTGACAGAGGCTTTAAGAGACTTGTTCAGCTCATTTATCTCATTTTGAGATAGGAGCTGAGATTCAGAGAGATAAAATGAAACACCCAGTGTTACCTATCTGATGGTGTTAAGTTTGTCAGGAAAAATCAAAGTTGATATTAAGAAATGCCAGGGGATATTCTCCAAGGGATTAAAATTGAATAATAATATATTTAAAAATCCATAGCTGATGACTATCTAATTGTGTAGACAAATAATACTGTGAGGCTGTATCATGCAGTATGTAAGAACAGGAGTTTTGAAGTCAGGAGGATGTGAGTTCAGATCCTATTTGATTGCTTTAAACCTCAGGCAAAAGATAGGGAGCATGCTCCAACACACAGACATAGGCAAGTCCTTCCTTGACAAGACTCCAGTGGCCCAGGAAACTGCACAAAGAGTTGGCAAATGGGATTACATAAAACTAAAAAGCTTCTGTACAGCAAAAGAAACAATAGAGTAAAGGAAGGATTCACAGAAAGGGAGAAAATCTTGCATCCTGCATATCTGACAGAGGACTAATTTCTAGAATATACAAAGAATTTAAGAAATCAAACACCAAAATAACAAATAACCCAATAAATCAATGGGTAATGGAACTGAACAGGCAGTTCTCAAGAGAAGAAATGTGGATGGCGAATAAACATGCAAAAATGTCATTGGGGAAATGCAAGTCAAAACAACACAGATTCCATCTCACTTCAGTAAGAATGGCCAAAGTAAACAAAACAAATAATAACAAATTCTGGTGAGGATGTGAAGAAAAATGAACCTTTTTACACTTCTGGTAGGAATGTAAATTAGTTCAGCCACTTTGGAAATCAATATGGAGATACCTTAGAAAACTAAGGATAGAAGTATCATATGACCCAGCTATTCCACTCCTGGGAATATACTCAAAGAAAGATAAGTCACCACAGGGACACCTGCACTTCCATATTTAATGCAGCACTCTTCACAATTGCAAGGGTATGGAATCAACTGAGATGTCCATCAACAGAAGAGTGGATTGAAAAATTGTGGTATATATATACAATGGAATATTATACTCAACAGTCAAGAAGAGTGAAATTTTGTCATTTGCAGCAAAATGGATGGAACTGGAGAACATCATTTTAAGCGAATTAACCTAGACTCTAAAAGAGAAATAATATCATATGTTCTCACTCATATATGGGAGCTAAATCTAACTTAAAGGATTTTTTTTGCATATATAGATATATAAAAATGAACAATTGTAGTTATCTAAAAATGGAAAATACAAGTGGACCCAATAGGAGCGGGGAGGGGATCAGCAGGTGGGAGTTGGAGTAGGGAGTAGGGGAGGGGGAACCATGTAGAGGGGTAAAGAGGGAGATGAAAAACACAAAACTCAGGATGCAACTATATGAACATATGAAAAAAAGGAAGGAAAAAAATCAACGACAGTATAACCCATGATTACATATGTTTCTCATTACATATTAATTAAAGTTCCTACTTCTTTTCTTCTTTAGTTCATACTGTTATAAAATATGTTAGGTGACAAATGTGTGAGCAAAACTGATTTAATAGTTGCATAATGGATATAAAAATGACTTATTACTCTGTAGCCCACTAACATTTATAAATAAAATTAATAGAAAAATTAAATAAACCTTAGGCAATTTAGCTAGTCCGTCCAACTACTAGTTTTTTCATGTATGAAGGAGGTATACTTGTACATACGTTATAGGTGTAATAAGGATAAAATTAATTTGTTATGATAATATAAAGTGGTATGTACAATTCCTAGCATACAGTAAAGAGTCCATAAATGGTTGCTGTTGATATTGTAAATACGCACATCACAGAGTCACTTTAAAACACTCAAGTTTATGATGTTTTAATATCTGGTTTTTGAATAATGCTGGTAGTGACCTTAGATTGACTACTTTCCATTGCTATCCCAGATTAAAATATAAACTAGGAAGCATAGAGGCTGATTGTAGTTAGTTTATGCCTCATTTTTCTTAATTTTTGTATTTTAATAAAAATTTTATAGCTACCATATTAATAAACTATAACTAATCAGAGCCTGCAGCCATAGCCCTGTGGAATCCAATCCTGTCAGATCTCGGAAGCTAAGCAGGGTCGGGCCTGGTTAGTACCTGGATGGGAGACTGCCTGGGAACACCAGAAGCTGTAGGCTTGGGAGAAGGACCTGGCAACCCCCTCCCAAAAATCAATCTGCCATTGAAAACCCTATGAATAGCAGAGACGCACTGACAATAGTGTTTCCCCTGTTGTACAGAGGGTCGCTATGAGTCGGATACCGACTCGACGGCACCTAACAACAACAACATAACTAAGCAGGGCCTGCAGCTGCAGCCCTGTGTCACCTGATCTCCGAAACTAAGCAGGGTTGGGCCTGGTTAGTACTTGTATGGGAGACCACTGGGGGACACCAGGTGCTGTAGGCTTGGGAGACGGACCCGGCAATCCACTCTCCAAAATCAACCTGCCATTGAAAACCCTATGAACAGCAGAGAATCACTGACAATAGTGTTTCCCCTGTTGTATGTATGTAGGGTTGCTATGAGTCGAATACTGACACCAGGGCACCTAACAACAACAACAACAACAACAACAACAACAACAACAACAACATAACTAAGTAATTCCCTTTTTTTTTTTTTTTTTTTTTTTAGGTAGTTGAGGTTTGAACCCAGGGCATCACATACATTTTGCAAGTGTTCTACCACTGAGCTGCACCCCCAGCCCACTTAAAATCTTTTTAAATTTTGAGACAGGGTTTCCCTAAGTTGAGTTGCTTCTGGCATTGAGCTTGAGATCCTCCTGCCTCAGCTCCCTGCATTGCTAGGATGATAGGAATGCACCACCATGCCCCATTCGCAATTCCATTTTTTTAATACGTGTTTTGAGAAAGGGTCTCACTTTGTAGCCCAGGCTGGACTCCAAGTTATGATCCTCCTGCTTTAGCCTCATAAGTGCTGGAATTGCAGCCTAGTTTATAACTTCTGCATCCCTAGTTTATAACTTCTTTTCTGTCGATAGCAAATATGAAAAGAAAAACCCTTTATACATAGATTGTACTTAAATTTTTTCAATCTTTTGTGCTTACTATTTTATTTTGTAATTTACAGATTATACTGTAGTATATGGGTTTCAGATACCTATAGTGGAAAATAACTAAGAGCATTCAATAAGAAAACATTCAGCATTAGCAAAACAAGCCTTAAAACTGTTTAATGAATGAAAAGTAATTCAGAAGCCAAAAGACATAAAAATATCCTGATTGAGGTTGGGTACGGTGGCTCATGCCTCTAATCCCAGTGACTCAGGTGGCAGAAGCGGGAGGTTCACAAGTTCGAGACCAGAGGCAGCCTGCATAATTTAGCAAGACCTTGTCTCAAAATAAAATGTAAAAAAATGGGCTGGGGATGCAGCTCAGTGGCACTGCACTTGTAAAGCATGCAAGCGCGAAGCCCTGGATTCAACCCCCCAGTATTGCAGAAAAAAAAAAAATTCTCATTGAACCTATTGCTGCAATGAATGGCTAGCTGGTACAGTTCACAGACGGAAATCTATTCAGGTAACCAAAAAAGAAAAAGGCACCAGCTGTAAACCCCCAGCTGCAGATGGAAAAAAGAAACATTACAGAAGAAGCTTCTTAAACTTCTCCGTACTGTAGTTTTTGTGAATGACCATTGTGATGTGTCTGGTATGGGAGCACATTAAGAAGAAAAGACAAGATCAACACCGTGACCACACCGCAAGCCTCAGGAAGGCCGTTGTCAGTTTATTGTTGAAGGCACATTGTTCAACATTTCACCGAGGAAAATATCCTTTGGTATTTCAGGGGCAAAGTTACATCTCCAAAGCGCCCGTTGCTTACAGTTATCTTCTTATAAATTCCATGCTCATCAGCCTACCTCTCAATAAGGTGATGGCTCTGTGGGTATCTCATTTAAATAACCAATATGTGGAATCTGCAGTGAGTTTTTTTTTTTTCCAGTTAGAAATTATGATCTCTGAATTTGGCATTAGCATGTTTCATACTGTGGAATATGATTGTATTTAGGAAAATGCCACATATGATTTTATCTCTGTACATAAAAATTTACTAGCAGGTAATGTAACTTTGAGAGTGCAAATTAAGGTTTTTATGGTATGATTAATATACTTTTAAAAATTAAATTAAAAAAACAAGTTCATGTACATTTTTATTTTGAAGGCAACCAAAAAAGAACATTACTTTAAACCTACAAATGAATTCCAGGGTGTTTTAAAGGTGGCCAAGTGTATACTTGTACAGAGGAAAGCTCTCTCTTTATCTGCAGGACAGGGGTAAGGCACAACAGCTGGATTACTAGCTTCTCTAAGGACCCCTGCCAGGGAGCCTTCGTCTGTCCTTGGTGAGACCAGAGTGAGCTGGTAGTTCAAATTCCATTGCCCATTCAGTCTCCTGAGACTTCAAACAAGGGAGCCAATTATGATGGTGGGTGCTGAGTTGTGGACTTGGGTCCATGATTAATCAGACTGAGTCTGCCTCCTGGGCACATTGTAACATTCAGGTGGCGTGGTTTTCAATCAGGCAGGCATGGACTGGGTTTGAACCGATGAACTGACGTTCTTCGAGGAAAGCTTGTTACCAGTCCCCTGCGTTTACCAAAAGCCACCAATGACTTCCTTGTGCAGCAGCTCCATTCACTTTTATTGTTGTTTAAAGGAGAGGGCCCAATATCAGTTAAAAACAGAAAATGATAATCAACCTCATGATATCTGAGAAACCTAACATACATGGCTAAATAATGGCATGTATTTTCTGTAAGAGATAATTTAGGTGAGTAAATGGGAAGTGTCTAAAGTTTTAATTTTTCATAATGTTACTTAAAAAACATTTATTTGACTTAATTGGGTGAAATATATCTTTAGAAATGGCTGTGGACACTTAAGTATTTATTCAAGCACAGTTAAGTTATAAACTTAGAGACATAAGAGAAATTACATCTAGTAAACTGTTTAGATATTATAGTTCTTATTTTTTGTTGCTGAACAAACAACTTTTCATGAATTAGTAGGTTTTACCCAGAGATTTTGCACACCATGGAAGAGCATAATTAAAAATGAAATCAATGACTTCCCTTTCAAAAGGAATCAAATAAAAAGATTTTGTTTTAAACTTCTCCAACAGTTTATATGAAAACTTATAAACTTTGAATAAATTTTTAAATGAGGGGAAAAAAGAGATCTAATGTCACAGTCCGAATTATACTAAAAGATAAATATCAATAGTTTTAAACATATTCTTACAAAACCTAATCAGTGGTTTGTTTTACTTTTGCTTCTAGAGTATGGATGTGTATTTTATATAGTTATGACTCTTTTAATCTTGTAAGAACCACATCCAGCAATGAATCACATTCTTTGAGTGAATAATTCAGTCCTTGACGCCAACCTCTGAGGGGGAATATTGTGGTCATGCTGTCTGAACAGTGTGGTAGCTATGGCTACCTATATAATTCTTCGCAATGAAAAAAAGTGACAATGACATTAAATTTAATCAGGTTCCCCTTTTCTGTGGTTCCCACTGGGATGAGCCACTAGTGTCTTGCCTTAAATATTCAAAGGCCTTCCTGGGTAGTTTGCATGTGTTCATATCCTGGGACAATGTCCCGCTAATACAGAACAATAGATCTGTCATGTATTTCTCCTGCAAGTGGATGTGAGTTTAAAGTTACTAAGGACAAGGTTTAGGGTTGTTTTTCACGAAGTAACTATACATCTTAACAAACAGCAGTGAGGAAATGTACATAGACACTAAAGTGCAATGAATTTGATTATCTGAATTGGAAACTCAAATAGGGTAAAGAATTGAGATTGCTGCCTAGCATTTTCAGCCACATTTCATTTGATGTGGAAGAACCAACACAGAATATCACATGGCTGCAAATATTTGCAAAACATACGTAACAAGTATTTATGAACCTACATGTAAGTCCATGCATTTCTGAAGAATACATAGGTGAATATCACTTTCTTTATATTATATTTGAGAAATTATAAAATATGTTTTATGTCCATTCTATATACCTGGGAGGATTGTAAGCTAACTTTTAATTTTCAAAGGATGAAAAAACCCAAAAGGATGTTAACTACATCCATGGGTGAATGTCCGCAACGGATCTGTGCCATTCATTTCAAGTGTCTCAGATTGCTCATAACTTTGGTATTTGGAGAAACTGAAGAAAGAAAATGCAAATTAATTTCTTCTCTCTGTTTTTTTCAGGTGTGTAAAACCAACCATAAAACAAAAACTAGTAAGCAGAACTCATTGTTTTTAGGAACTGTTGTATTTTAAAGTAATTAAAATTAAGGTAATTGTATGTGACACTTTCTGACATGTAAACAGAATAAGTCTACCTTGGGTTATATTTAATATTAAAAATTGACCTCTTTCCTTTGATAGCATTAGTTAATGTATTTGTATGTCATATTATACATCTAAGAACAATATTTAAATGGTGTATAATAGCCATAATTTAAGGTGATCTTCACAATTCTTTCAGAACTTTGCAGATGGTTTTATATTACTATTGTTCATATATATATATATGGAATTGGAATCTGTGGTAAATATAGAACATTTCTTTGTTTTGCTTTTACCTTCTTGGCCCCTTTATCAAGTCTTAGCTTCTATTGAATCTTAGGGCTCTTTGTCTCATCGATAGGCATGTTTAACTCCTATTAACAACAATTTCATTACATGAAAGTTGTTAGTTCATTACACAATTGAAAGGAAGATTGATTTCTTTATAGATTTATGTTTTAACTCACTAGGTAGGTGTTTGAAGATGGACAATGTAAAATTGTTTTTAATGTTAAGATCAGAGTCAAAGAAGTGAGCTACCATAAATATATCACAAATTCCTTCTCTAATGACATATCATTGACCTCGAAGTCATGGAGGAGTTCAAGGTCAACCAGTGAGACATTCATAGTGGTCAACTATTTTTGACTGACTGACACTTGTTTTTTAACCTTTGAAAATTTGATTTCATGTTTATCAAACTTTGACACAAAGCATTGTGTGTAGTATAGAAATAGAGACCTTATGCTATGGCTTTCTAATATAAATTTGACAGACAATATATTGGCATCCTCTTTAGGACAGATCAGTGTCAAGGGGGCAGGAGGTCAGGAATGAAGAGTCTTATTGAATAGGTTTCAGTCAGAGAAGACAGGTTCCACAGGAAAACTGCCTTTCCAAATGGTCCTGTTTATAGACCTAAGACATTGCAACTCAACTCAACTCGAATTGGGTCTTTCTAGTCTTGCTTTTGTTTGGAGATAGAACAAATCAGTAACCTCTGCACATGTGGCAAAGAGGACATGAGATCGTTGCTTAATGCACAGTGGAAAGGAGGTGAGAGAAAGTTTTATGTGGGTGCCAGGACTGAACTTAGACAAAAGAGTAGCCAATGAAGATTGTCTTTATGAAATTTTGTGCCTCAGTACTTAACTTTTCCTTGCTTTTGATTAATCTTGGCTATTTCTTGCATTTGCAGACTAAAGTGGTAGCTGATAAATGGTTCATGTTTGACCTATTCCAAAATATTTCAAAATGTCTTGAAATCTATTATTTCAGTTTCAAATTGCATGGTATATAACTAGTGGTTCATCTTCTCATTTCTGTCTTTCCTACCCAGTCCTTATTTTTAGGGATGCTACATCATAAAATTACAGGTTTGGTGAGTCTTTGATACTTCTTGTCTTTCAAAGAAATTACATTAACATTGTTACTGCTGACAAAGCAACCTTTTGAAAAAGATTCCCTTACATTATACATGTTCCTTGGAGAAGTAATAACCAAAATATAAGGATATCTTTGTGGTAATGGGGGGTTGAGCTCTGGGCCACGCACATACTTTGCAAGCTCTGCTGCTAGGCTGCACACCCAGCCCATTTTAATTTTATTTGTTTTGGTTTTGAGTCAGGGCCTAAGTTTTGCAGGCTGCCCCTGAACTCGAACTTGAGATGCTTCTGCCTCCACCTCCCTAGTCTTTGGGATTACAGGCATGCGCCACTACTACCAGTAACATAAGGATATTTTAATATTTATTCTCATTATTGAGATTTTTCCACTGACTTTTGAACTGTTTTTCCCTTACAAATGGCATTGTGATTACTATCTTCTTTTAGAATCTCTTGTTTTTATCATTGTTCTGAAACAGTGTACCTTTGAAATTAAGTTGCCCACGTTGTGATGTTTCATTCTGCCCTGTGCTGGCAATGACTTCCCTGAATTTAATATTAATATAATGTATAATAATGGTTTCTAAAATATACTCCATATTCAAATTTCCTCAGTTGTCCCCAAAGTGCCCTTCCTAAAATTTTTGTTTATTTATTTATCTATTTATTTTTGTGGTACGTAGAGGTTGGACAGAGGGTCTTGCACAAACTTCCGCAGGCCATTTTTTAATTTTCTCTATTTTGAGTCAGGTTCTCACTGTCACACAGGCTGCCTTGAAGTCTTCTCCTGCTGCCTCCTCTTCCCCACTAGCCGGGATGCCAAGCCAGCACCTTTTTGCAGCTGTGCGAAGGACGCAGCTTTCCTTCTTCACCTGCCCCTCCTTCCCCTACACACCCACTGGTGCCATGGAAAAAACAGTCAACGTTTACATTTAAAAATGATTACAGTAAAAGACACACTGCCACTAATTCCCACTCCAAATACTCCCCAACTTCAACCACACTTGCCCTCCATTCTTGTGGGTCTCTGAAGCCCCGGGACGTCCTCTCTCCCGGGGACCTTTAGCTTCCCCTCCATTGTGGCACTTCCTTCAAATAGGAATAGGATGACGTGTCCTTGTCCACCTTATGAACTGGACTGGCACTGTGTGAATTCCGGCCCTCCCCTCAAATCAAAGTGACCATGAAAAGTAAACATTTTGAATGGATTCAGGACAAGGCAGCCACAACTGCCCCACTGGAGACACCTAGGAAAGAGGACTTCCGGAAAAGCATCAGAAAGTGGCCGGAGCCATGGGACAGGTGTGTACAAAGCCAGGGGAGGGTTTTGAGGAGGATGAATGGCAATGTGTGTTTTACTGTACTAGTTTCTAAAATTTAAGTCTTCTCTGTATCTTTTGATCACATCTCATAGCTCTATAGCTTTCCTCCATCTTTTCCTCCCTCCCTACCTTCCCTCCAATTCAGGATCCTATCAAAGATTACACATTGGAGAGAGTTATCATTAAATTAAAAATCATTAAATTAAAAATTATAGTTATCATTAAATTAAAATGACTGCAGCCGTAGCCCTGTGGCTTCCGATCCCGTCAGATCTCAGAAGCTAAGCAGGGTTGGGCCTGATTAGTACTTGGATGGGAGACCGCCTGGGAACACCAGGTGCTGTAGGCTTGGGAGACAGACTGGCAATCCACTCCAAAAATCAATCCACCATTGAAAACCCTATGAATAGCAGAGAAGCACTGACAATACTGTTTTGCCTGTTGTAGGTAGGGTAGCTATGAGTCGGACACTGACTCGATGGCACCCCACAACAATAATTTAGTTACCTTTAATCTAGATCACTCAAGCTCCAACTGTTTTTGTTGTTGTTGTTGTTTGTTTATTATGATTTTTGTACTTTTGAAGATTCCAAACCAATTAATTGTCTCATGTAGGGTACACAATTTTGACTTTTCTGACTATTATCTCATGATTAGATTGAAGTTAATCATTTTTGATGAGAGTACTATATAAGTGATTTGAGAGATGTACATTAAATTTATACCTTTTCAGTTACAGTATAGGCATTTTTTTACCTACTTTGAGGTACTTATTCAAAACTATAAAAACATCCTCTGTCAATTAGAATGAAGAGATATTATTTTAATGTATACTTCATTGACTCCTCATAAACTCAAACATCATGTAATTTTTGTTATTAATATCTCTCCTTTTCTTTCTTCCTTTCTTTTTTATTTTATTTTATTTTATTATTTTATTGTTTTGATACAGGGTCTGACTGGCCTGGAACACATTCACCATGGCCTCAAACTTGTGGCAATCCTCCTGCATCAGCCTCCCCAGTGCTTTTCTTCTATTAATGAGTTTGTTGGTTATTTATTTTTCCCACTAGTTATTAAGTGCATTAATTTCATAATGCACTTATACCAATAATACTATGGAACCTGAAGAATCGGTTCCCCTTCTTGTCGGTACAGCCATGGGTTTGGAATGTGCCTCACACCTGGCCACTCAGGCTTTCTTTCAGCACTTTGAATAGTGCATGAAAGACGTCAAGCGCAGGTTGCTCATCATATCTGTGGTAATATGCTGATGAACTCCTTTTTGCTCAGTGACTATTGCTGTGCTTCTTGTGGCTGTACCCTCAGAAGTCCTTATTCCCTTCTAAAAGATCTGAGTCTCAGCCTGGCATCGTGGTGCATGCTTGTAATCCCAGTGACTCAGGAGGCTGAGACGGGAGGACCAGGAGTTCAAAGCCAGAGGCAGCCACTACAATTTAGGGAGAACCTGTCTCCAAATAAAAATAAGAAAAGATCTGGGGATATAGTTCAGTGACAGTGAGTTTGCTTAGTTCAAGGCCCTGGGTTCAATTCTCAGTACCAACACCACCACCAAAAAAAAAAAAAAAAAAAAAAAAAAAGCAAATTTTCTAGCCTCCTGTCAATTCTATGACTTTCCTGCTTTCCTTCCAGTCCATTATCTTCTCCTAAAGTTAATCATAGTCAGTTTCTATGGTTTGAATCCAAGAGTCCTCATGAACTCATTGAAATTTCTGAAAAATTATAATGTCTCTTTTATGGCCTGGAACAAGAGCTGGTCTTTGAACACATTTTTACTGAAGAGAATAGGATAAGTTAAAGTTTTATGAGTTCGTAAAATAAATTGAGGCTGTAACACTTGATTTTCAGGTTTCAGTTGATTATAAATGAATGCAGGTAAAGCACCAAGGAATTATTAACTTTTAGCCCATCAAATTAGCGAGGACAAAAAAGATAAAACCCTACCCTAATGAGAAAAGGGCAAGCTTTCTTTAAACTGTTGGTAGGATATAAATCAATAATGTTAAGCTATAGTGCAATTTAACTGTGTAAATCATCATTTAAAATGAGGATTCCAGTTCAAGCACTGTCTTCGTAAAAGATCACTGTTCTTGTTAGAAAAGAGGTAGGTACAAGGATGTTTACTGAAGCAGCTGGGAAGGCATAACATTGGCAAACATCCAAACACCCATCAATAAGCAATTGTGTAAATAATGCATACGTATAGTGTTGTATTTTGTAGTCATTAAATAAATAGGAATATGGTTTTAATTGTTGCTGTTGCGGTACTGGGGGGGTTAACCCAGACCTTGCACATGCTAGGCAAGTGCCCTCCTACTGAGCTGTGCCCCAGTCCCTTTTTCATTTTTTATTTTGAGGCAGGATCTCACTAAGTTGCATAGTCTGCCTCTGGCCTCAAACTCAGGATCCTTCTGCCTCAGCTTCCTGAATTGCTGGAATCACAGGCATGGGCCATGACGCTGGCTTCTTCTTCTTCTTCTTCTTTTTTTGACTGATTAGAAACATCAATTTCATTCTTGATAAGAATTTTGCTTTAGAATCATTTTTTTTAAAGTGCTATAATCCATATGGGATTCAAGGAATCCTGAATAGTCAATAAAGTCTAGAAAAAGAAGAATGAAATAGAAGGTTTCATATTTTTTTTCATATTTCTTAAATTTATGACAAAGTTATACAAACTCTGGGGTACACATCTGTATTTCCATCTACTTGGTAGACTGAGGCAGGAGGATGGCGAGTTCGAGGCCAAAGGCACTCCGTGCAATTTAGTGAGACTTTGTCTCAAAATAAAAAATACAAAAGGGGATTGGGGGTCCAGCTCTGTGATAGAGCACTTGTGCACCATGCACAAGGCCCCGGGTTCCATCCCCAGTACTGCAACAAACAAAAACAAAACAAAACAAAGAGCCGGGCATGGTGGCGTACGCCTGTAATCCCAGCGGCTCGGGAGGCGGAGGCGGGAGGATCGCAAGTTCAAGACCAGAGGCAGTCTGCATAACTTAGCGAGACCCTGTCTCAAAAAGTAAAAAAAAAAAAAAAAAAAAAAGGGCTGAGGTGCAGCTCAGTGATCCAGCACTTGCAGAGCATGCAGGCACGAGGCCCTGGGTTCAATCCCCAGTACCGCAAAAACAAACAAACAAACAAACAAAGCATAAACCAAAGGTACAGTAATCAAAACCATGGTACTGACAAAATGACAATTATATAGACCAATAGAATACAGCCGAGAACCTGGAAAAACTGTCACATGCATGGTCAAGACCCTCTAAGGGGGAAGGGACAGTCTCTTCAACAAATAGTAGCAGGAAAACTGGATAACCACGTGGACGAGAAAGAAATTGAGCCTCTACTTTATGCCATGTTAAATTAACTCAAAATCAGTTAAAGACCCAAATGTGAGACCTACAACTGTACGCTCTTAGAAGATGATATGAAGTAAAGCTTATAATGTTGGACTTGGCGATGACTTCTTGGACTTGACACCAAAAGCACAGGCAACAAATGTGAGCTTAGTCAAATTGCACTGCATCACATTTAAAACCATTTTCATCACAGAATGCAATCAACAGAGTGAAAGGCAAATTTTGGACTGGGAAATTATATGATATTTTGTGTATGTGTGTCTCTATTGTTTTTTCCCGTAGTATTGGGGTGTTGAATCAGGGTCTCACACATGCTTTGCAAGTGCACTACCACTGAGCTGCATCCTCAGGCCCCCATCTTTCTACTGTTTGTTTTCAGACAGTCTCACTACTTCAAGTCTTGAACTTGTGATCCCCCTGCCTCTGCTTCCCAAGTAGCTGGGATTTCAGGTGTGTACCACCACACTTGGCTGCAATGGGATATTCAAAAGGGGTTGCTGTTGTTGTTGTTAGGTGCCCTCAAGTCACGTCTGACTCATAGCGACCCCATATACAACAGAATAAAACCCTCCCCAACACTGTGCCATGCCTGGCAGTATGTTAGTGCTTCTCTGCTATTCATAGGGTTTTCAATGGCAGGTTGGGGATTGTTTCAGGAGTGGGCTGCCAAGTCCTTCTCCCATTTTTGCCGTGCTAGGGATCAAACCCAGAGACTCAGAGAATGCAGAGCAGCACTCTACCAACTGAGCTAAACCCCAGCTCCTCACAAGGGGTAAATAATTAGAATATAAAGAACACCCACAACTCAACAAAACAACCTCATTAAAAGTGGACAAAAGACTTGGGTAGACATTTTTCCAAAGAAGCACATGAAATATACTCAACATTACTATCCACCAGGGAAATGCAAACCCAAACCAGTATGAGATATCACTTCACATCCACTAGGATGGCTACTATCAAAAACAACACGAAACAAAATCAAACTACAAACAGCCAGAAAATAAGTGTTGTTGAGGATGTGAAGAAATTGGACCCTGCATGCACTGTTGCTGGGAACGAAAGATGGTATACCTGCTATAGGAAATTGGTTAGTGGTTCCTCAAAAAATTACAAATACCCATAGAATTACCACACGATCCAGCAATTCCCTTCTGGGTGTATACTCAAAACAGTTGAAGGCAGGTCTTGGAGAGATGTGTGTACCCATGTTCATAGCAGCACTACTCACGATAACCAGCAAGTGCAAGGAACCCAAGTATTCACTGATGGATGGATGGATAAAGTAAAATTTTGTGTGTACACACAAAGGAATATTATTTAACCTTTAAAAAGACAAAAATTTGACTATTATGCGATTCCAGAGTAGTAGGGATTACAGGTGTGTACCACCATGCCTGTCCATGAGTCATTTTTCAATAGGTACAAAGTTTTAGATTTACAAAGTGAAAAAGTTCTGGAGGTTGGCTGTATACAATTTAAATATACTTAACAGTATTCAACTGTACACTTAGAAAAAGTTAAGATGGGAAATTTTATGTTGTGGTTTTTGGTGACAAAAAGAATTTGGCCCATGTGAATATATTTCAAAAAATAAAATTTAAATTATAAAAGAAGAAAAATGATTAAGTCAGTATAGAGAGTTCCTACATATTCTTACTCAGTTTTCTCTGTTGTTAACATCTTTTGTATGGAACATTTGTCATAACCAACGAACCAATACTGGTATGTCATTACTAATTTGCATAGCTTATTTGGATTTCACTAATTTTTTCCTCTAAAACTCTTTTCTGTCCCAGAATCCTATCAGGATACCACATTACATGTAATCATCAGGGTTCCTTAACATCTTCGATCTTTGGCATTTTCTCCTACTTTTCTTGGTTTTGAGCAGTGCCTGTCAGATACTGAGTATGACTTCTCGGGATTTAGGGTAGTCTGAGGTTTTTCTCATGGGTAGGCTGGGCTTTGGGTGTTTGGGAGGATGATCACAGAGGTGAAGCGTGATTTCCGTCATCTGAGATCAGGTGTACTTGCTATCCACTTGACTGATCAGTGATGATGCACTCGATCACGTGCAAGATAACGTCTGTCAGGTTTTGTTACTACAAAGTTGCCCTTCCTCCCTTCCCATATTCTACCCTTTGTAAACACAACCCTAAAGCAGAGCAAAAAGGCAACAAAATAAGTCATTAGGTGCAGCTCTCACTCAAGGGTGGGGCAGGAGAGATGTAAACTCTGTGTTCTTGAGGGGGAGAGCACCTTACGTAAATTATTTGGAATTCTTTTAAATGGGAGACTTGTCTCTTATCCCCCATTTATTTTATTTATTCAATCATTTATTTATTTCAGTGTGGACTTGTGTGTACTTACTTTATACTTTGGGCTATAATTCAATGCTGCTATTTTGTTGCTCAAATAATTCTAATTTTGACCATAGGGAGTTTTTTCAGATTGGCTCCTGTGGCCAATTATTTTGCATCTGTTTTTCTTAAAAGCATTTATTTAATTTTTGGCAATACAGGATGCTCCAGGGCCACCTTCTATTTTCCCTAAACTGGATCTAGAATTGGTCATTTTCCCAAGGTCCCTTGGTTTTTTTTATTGACAAAGAGTAATAGAAAACAAATTCTGAGGCTGGGTGCTGTAGGGGACACCTGTAATCCCAGAAGCTCAGGAGGCAGAGGCAGGAGGATCACAGGTAGGAGGCCAGAAGCAGCCTGTGTTACTTAGTGAGATGCGTCTCAAGATAAAAAAAATAAAAAGGGGCTAAGGATTGCAGCCCAATAGTGGAGCAGTTACACAATATGCGCAAGGCCTTGGGTTTAACTCCAAAGTAATAGAAAAACAGAAAAAACAAAACAAAAAGTAAAAGAGAAGTTCTGGATATTCTGGATACTTGATATGTTTGTTGCTCTTGGGGTGTCTTTGCTTCATGGTCCCTTTCGGTGGGCAGGGATAGAGGGTATAGGTATGTGCACTAACTCATGTGTATGATCATATATAAAATGATTTTTTTTTACTTACATAACTATGTCTTTGCCTGCAGCTGTACCCCTGTGGCATCCGATCCTGTCAGATCTTGAAAGCTAAGCAGAGTCGGTCCTGGTTAGTACCTGGATGGGAGACTGCCTGGGAACACCAGAAGCTGTAGGCTGGGAGAAGGACCTGGCAACCCCCTCCCAAAAATCAATCTGCCATTGAAAACCCTATGAAGAGCAGAGAAGCACTGACAATAGTGTTTCCCCTGTTGTGCAGAGGGTCACTATGAGTCCGATACCGACTCAACAACACCTAACAACAACAACAACAACTATGTCTTTAGTAACTTAAGATGAGTTCACACTTACAGCTTTGACTTGAGTCCAGCACTACACGGTAGAGTTTTGCCTTGGCCTTTGAATCTGTTTCCTTCTTTTCCAACAGTGGGGAGCCTGGCTCCCACTATCGGCCATCTGTTTACTTATTTGTTCATTCCTAGCAGACACATACAGCAGTTTCAGAATTATTAGTCATATTCCTCAGGCAGGAGGATCAGGAGTCAAGGCCATAGGTAGTCTGCACAACTTGGGGAGATCTAGTTTAAAATAAAAATTAAAAACGGGCTGGTTGTGCAGTTTGGTGGTGGAGTACATGCCTAGGCCATGTGAACCCCTTGGTTCAACTTCCCCCAAATACTGAAAAAAAAAAAAAAAAAGAACAGCAGCAGTGAGATAATGATACAGCTTCAAGAACTCTAAAATGCTTGGAATTTAAGTTGTCAAAAGAAAGGAGTATGGAAGAAATATGTGAAGAAATCATGGCTGACGTGTTCCAAATTTGATAAAAATCCTGTCTGTAGATCTAAGAAGCTCACTAACCCCTAACTACAGAAAACATGAAGAAAGTGATACCAACACACATCCTAGTCAAAGTGCTCAAAACCAGTGATAAAGAAAAAACCTGAAATGCAGCTGGAATAAAAAGACATGTTATACAGGGAGCAATAATAATAAGAGTAACAGCAGATTTCTTTTAAAAAAATAATGCAAGTAAGAATATGATGAACCTACATCTTTAAGGTAATAAGAAGACAAAATTAGACTCAATCCCTAGCAAAAATGTCTTTCAAAAATGAAAGGGAAGGAAATGTTGGTGGTACAGTGGTGAGCACAGCTGCTTTCCAAGAATGAAAGTGAGATAGGTATCTTTTCAGAGATTAAAAAAGCTGAAGGAATTCATTATCAGTAGATTTACATTATAAGCTATACTGAAGGAAGTCCTTCATGAAGAAGGAAAATGATACCAGGTAGGCATATGGATTAACACATAGGAATGAAGGACTTGGAAATTCCAATTGCATGGATAAATTCATATGATTTAGTATTATTTAAACATTTAAAAAGATGATTGACTAAACAAAATAATAATGTATTATTGGGGGTTATACATATGTGTAACTAAAATGTCTGACAAAAATAGCACCAAAGGTGAAAGGGAAGAAATAGAAGTATTGTATAGTATTGCAAAGTTCTGATGCTGTATCTGAAGTGGCATAACATTGGTTGAAGACAGAAAGTGATACGTTAAAGGGGAATACTATAAGCAACTACATCACTGCTAAAATAGTAAGACAATGATGTATAGTTGATAAATCAGAAAAAATGAAACAGGAAATAATCCAAAAGAAGCCAGAGAACCAGAAAAAGAGAATCAAGAACCAATGGAGCAAATATCAAGTTGGTAGATTTAACCTACCATGAATCACATTAAATATAAATGGCTTAAGGTAATACAAGGCATTATAAAAATGCAGGTATTTGCTTTTCACTAATGACCTTTCTCCTTTTCTTAAAAAATCAAATTCTTGAATTTTCCTTCTGTAAATAATTGTCCTATTGTTGTTGTTGTTAGGTGCCATCGAGTTGGTATCCGACTCATAGCGACCCTCGTAGGGTTTTCAATGGCTGACTATTTCGGGATTGCCTTGGGAGTGGATTGCCAGGCCCTTCTCCCATTTTTGCAGTGCTGGGAATTGAACTCGAGACCTCAGAGACTGCAGCACAGTGCTCTACCCACTGAGCTAACTCCCAGACAATTGCCCTATAGAGACTACATTTCCTAGCCACCTTGTAGCAAAGAAGAGTCATGTGACTAGATGCTGACCAAAGGTTTAGAGCATGAGTGTTGTATACCACTTCTAGGCTATGCCCTTAAAAAGGATTGTCAAGTGCACATTTGCTTTCCCTTCCCCCTTTTGCAGGATGGGAGATGTGAGAGATGAAGCCACCAACTTGGACCACATGTTGAGGACAGAAGAGCCCTACCAGTCCTTGGCTATGTTGTTGTTATGTGCTGTGGATCCAGGAACAATTCATAGTGACCTTATGTACAGAAGGAAACACTCCTTGACACTGTGACATGCCCAGCACTATGCAGTGCTTCTCTGTTATTCACAGGGTTTTCTATGGCTGGTTGTTTTGGGGGTGGGCTGCTAGGTCCTCCCAAGCCTACAGCACCTGGTGTTCCCAGGCAGTCTCCCATCCAAGGACTAACCAGAACAATCCTGCTTAGCTTCTGAGATTAAATAGGATCTGATGCCAGGGTGATATGGCTGTAGATTTGCCCTTGACTATACACCTCTAGAACACCTCTAAAATGTTTTAAGAAAGAGTAATAAACTTTTAACAAATTTAAGGTGCTTTCCTTAATTTGGCTTCTAAAGCATGTTCTGAGATAAGGACTTGGATGCAATTTATTTGGATTGTCATCATAGGTAGCACAGGCAAGAGAGCCAAGGCAATAAAGGATGCACTAATCTGCAGATGGGGATGAGGATTAGTTCAGTTGATAGAATGCTTGCTCTACGTGCTTGGAGGCTCCGGGTTTGATCCCCAGAACCACAAAAACAGGAGAAGGACCTGGCAGCCCACTCCAAAACAATCTTGAAACAATCAGCCACTGAAAACCCTATAAATAATAGAAGCACTAACATAGTTCTGGGCATGGCACAGTGTCGGAGAGTGTTTCGTTGTACATAGGGTTGTTATGAGTTAGACCTGACTCAATTGCCCCTACGACCACCACCACTAACAACAACAATGTGCAGATAATTGCTATGGTGCTATTTTACTGAGAACCTTCTAAGAAACTCACCCAACAGTGGGCAGAGATGCTGGATATTTACCAACTGACTCCTTGTGCACTGGATATTTAAGTCTCTTCAGGGAATTTATTCCCTAGGGTTATGGGAGTTCTGGAAACTATCATCACATGCTGCTACAGGTGAAGAAGTTGGTGACACAGGGTGGCATCAATGATGTCTGAGTAATATTATTCTTGAAGCCTGTTTTCTCAAGTAAAAGTATCCCAGAAGTTATAGTTAAAATGGAACTAATAAAAAAGTTGTCTCTAATAAAAAAGTTGTAATTATTTACTGCTTTGATCCTGAGTTAGGGGACTTCATCTTTTCAAAGAGTCTACACAGAATCAAGAATACTGCTTTATAGAGTAAGAATAAGGATTGTGTAGTAACTTTTTCACCATAAAGTCTAACTTGTTGATATTAACTACATATCCAAAATTTGGTGTGAGAACATTCACCTGTGTGCTTCATACTTTCGGTAATTAACAACTGTTCCACTACTCAAAAATTTCAAAGTCTATTCAGCAATTTCTTCCACTTTTTATTATGGACACCCTGGCATGGTTTAGCTAATTGTACTATAAATTCGCTGGCGTTGATGTGTCCCATGGCAATTCTCAGACTTCGTACTTTATATGTTTTTGTTAGCAAATGTAAAATCTATCTGATGTTGGGGTAAAAGTTATGTGCCTGGTACGTGGCCTTTGGCTTCTAATTTACTGGCACAGTAGGTGTAAATTAATATATCACAGCACAGCTTTTCCGAGGGCTGTAACTAGCCTGTGCCTACAGCTGCTTTGCAGTGGAGAAAAACTCTTCTAAAAGAGCCACCACTTTGCGCTTGGGTCCCCAGTTTAAAAATCCCCTTCTTGGATGTATCATGCTTCACAGCTTCTATTCTGTAGAGCTTTTAAGAGTGGCATTGGAGAAGTTCACTCATTTCAGGTAAGAAATTATTTATGTGTGCATTGCTAATAATTAGGAAGCTAATCTTTCATTACCAAAGTTTGAAAAATTCCTATTTCAGGGAGGTACTAGTATAGGTCTGATAAATACCTCAAAATTATTTGGGGGTGCATGAGAAAATACTAAAAAGATTTAAAAATTATATTTAGAAAAGAGAATATCAATGGAAATCAAAGAATACTATTAAAAGTGAATAGTCATTTTTTATTTTGGGGAAACATTTTTTAATGACTTCATTTGTCTGTGCCATCCAAGCCAATTTTAACAAACTACCCGCAGATTCTGGAAATGAGATTTTACAGTCAATTCCTTCCATTACAATGGGGGTGACAAATCCAGGGGTGCTGTGTACTATAGTTAACAACAAACCCTACCTCTTGGCCCAGGCTTCATACTAACATATTTAATACTCAAACGTCAATTCTTCAACCCTGGAAACCCTTCCAATGGCAAGGACGGCATGAAAGAACATGCAGTCAAAGGCTTCTGGTGTGATGGCAGCAGTGGGGCAGAAATGCTAGATACTGTGTAGCCATAGCATATTCTTCAAGGTGAGGTTGAGAGAGAGAAAATAATTATTCCTCTACACTGTTCGTGGGAGTATCAGTTGGTATAAACTTGCATATGGAGTAATTTGGTAATGTTTCTCAAAAATTAAAATTAAAATTTAATTAAAATTAAAAATTAAAAATTAAAATTACTGAGCCTTTGGCTCAGTAATCACCTTGCAGCAGGCTTTATCTTACATGACCTAATGTACAAAAAGATACATTCATAGATGCTCATTTCAGGAAATTAAATGTAAAAGTTAGAAGCAAGTTAAATATACATAAATACTGAATTGTTAAATAAATTATGGTACGATATATATAATATCTAATTATTAACAAGAATGAAGTTAAATTTTATATGCCAACATGAAAGATTTTCCTATATATGTATACATTTTTTTAAGGGAGGAAAGGCAGTGTAGCACAGGAAGCACATTATGTCTCTATGTGCATTAAAAAATGTATTTGTCTGTGTATTTGTATTTGGTAAATGTCCCTGAAATTTCTCTAATGAGACCCAAGAATCTATTAAGAGTGGAAGTTGGGGTGGAGGGAGATGTTTATGAATTTGTACTTTACTGCTTTCATTCTATTTCTTATTTTTAAAATCATGCTTTTTGTAATAACTATCGTAGAAATAAAATTGAGTGTTTTATAGACTATTAACTTATTAATAAAGGGAATAGGGAGAAACATAGAAATATATGTTCATTGATATGTTATCAAATATACTACTGCAATGATGATGTAGGTAAATTGATACTAAATAGTTTTATGTTCTTTCTGATTATATTATTTTACTTTGGTTTGGTTTGATTAGTGGGGTTTTTTGTTGTTGTTGTTGTTTTTTCTTTTGAGACAAAGTCTCATTATATAGCCTAGGCTGGCCTCGAATTCATAATCCTTCTGCCTCAGCCTTCTGAGTTCTGGGACCACACCCCGCTTGTTTCATTTTCTTAAGACAGTAATTATTTGTTCTGATCTTTTATAAAATAAGACTAATTTGCTAAAGAAGGCTTCTGTAAGATAGAACCAAATTTAATGAAATGATTTAGTACTTTTCCATCATGTTGTTACAAATCAGTAAATTTAAAAAGCTACAGGCAAATTTCATTCTGGTGAATTTTCCATTATGAGTACAAAGAGATGGACAGAGTCTGGAGTTACTCCAGGCCTTGCTGGTATCTGCCACGGTGGGGAAAGTGGACTCCTGTCTTTATTGCATGAGTTTCTAAAGATGCAGCCTATGTATAATGGAAGTAAGCTTTCTGAGAAGCTCCTCACCATGAAGAGTCCTGGCTTGTCACACAGGCTAGATGAATCTTCTGAGAACTACTTCAAGTTCAGAAGGAGAAGATTTTTTGTCTTATGCAGTTTTTATTAGATGAGTACTTTAAAATATTACAATTTACATTTTGGGAAGCATTGAAAAGTAGGAAGAGGAAAATATTAATTCTTTTATTCATTAGTCAAACATTCACAATCCCACCATCCAAAGACAACTGTTAATATTTTATTATATTATTATGCAGCACTTTAGTGTATTTTAAAAAACTATATTGCGTGTATAATCTTATGGCCTATTTGCTTAACTAATCATATGCACTTCCTCTCATGGTTAAAAAACTTTCTTACATATAATTCTTTGTGGATGCTTAATACTCTCCTCTGAATTTACCATAATTTGAATAACCATTCATTTAAATTTGGGTATTTAAGTCAATTCCATTGAACACAATTTAGTCATTATAAAGAATGCCACTATAAACCTTATTTCAATAATTCATGAATTATTTTGGCAGTGCTGGGTATTGAGCCCAGAGCCTTGCACATGTTAGGCAAGCGCCCTACCACTGAGCTGTGCCTCTGGCCCCTGATCATCATTTTGTTTATTTCCTTTACCTGTTTTAATTTTGAAAAAATGTTGAGTAATTCTACAAGATCTGAAGTTAAAAGTCTGTGAGCTTTAAAATGATCCGAGTATTCACGTACATGGGATGTCTGTGTCAGTAGTTCTCAACCAGGAGAAATTCTGCTTCTCTGTTCTTCCCTCCCTAACTCAAGACACATTGGCATTATCTGGAACCTTTTTACTTTTATTTTTATTTTGGTGTGATGCTGGGGATCAAAGCTAGGGCCTCACATATGCTAGGCAGTCTTTTTACCACTGAACTATCTCCCTGGCTCCTGGAGACATTTTTGATTGTCATGACTGGGGAGGGTGTTACTCTGCTCTTACTTGGTGGGTAGAAGCCAGGGACGTTGTTGACTATCCTGTAGTGCAAAGATGACAAAGAATTATCCAGTCCCCCAACAACAACAGAGCTGAGCTTAAAAAACTCAACTGATCAGCACCAATAAAAATATATTGGTTATATAAATAGCCTCAGCATATATTTATGGTTTCTTTCTTTCCTTCCTTTCTTTCTTTCTTTCTTTCTTTCTTTCTTTCTTTCTTGCTTTCTTTCTTTCTTTCTTTCTTTCTTTTTGCGGTACTGGGGATTGAACCCAGGGCCATGTGCTTGCATGCTCCGCAAATGTTGGGCCACTGAGCTGCACCCTCAGCTCCCCACCCCCCTTTTTTTTAACTTTTTGAGACACAGTCTCACTAAGTTATTCAGACTGCCTCTGGTCTCAAATTTGTGATCCTTCTACCTCTGTCTCCCAAGCTGCTGAGATTACAAGCATGCGCCACTGCACCTGGCTCTTTTTAAATTTAACTTCATTTATGACACTTGAGGGCTGAGCCCAGGACTTTGCACATGCTTTGCAAGTGCTCTGCCACTGAGCTGAACACCCAGCCTTATTTATGTGTTTTTTATCTATAAGTTTACTCCCAATATAAATGTATTAATGTGTTAGTTTACTAATAAAATCACTAATAACAAATTTGTTAAATCTATAAAGTTGATCTTTAAGAAACTATTGATTTTCACTTACATTTTTTCTGTCTACCCAGTCTCTGCTCCCATTTCCTGGTTGATATGGGGAAATAAGGTGTTCTTTTTGCAAATTCACCAATGACTTATAAAAGGCAATGTTGGCAAGCCTGGTATGGTGGCACATGCCTGCAATTCCAGCACTCAGGAGGCTGAAGCAGGATGATGGTAAGTTGGTACTTCTGTAATAGCTCCAAGCCAAAATTTGGCAAGCCTTCTGATATCAGTCTTTAATTTTTGTTGTTACTGTTCTACTCATTTTTAAAGAGGTTGACACTAACAGTCTCAGCCTGAACTTTTTAAGAATTACACCTTAATTTATTTATTGGTTATTGAGCATCTTTGAAATTTAATATTATGGGGCTGGGGATGTATCTCAGTGGTAGAGTGCTTGCCTAGCATGCCCGAGGCTCTAAGCTTGATCCTCACCCCCCTAAAATACAAAAAAGAATAAATTAATTAAAATAAAATTTGATATTGTCTTTCATTTCAAATGTCACTTCCACAAGATATGGCCTGTATTTTTTAAATACAAAATCACCATGCATCTTTAAACTGAGCTTCTCAAATTATTGCCTGTCTCCAATCAGATCTCTTGCAAAGAAAGAGGTTATGTAGGAGTAGAGCTTGATGTCTGGTTTTGTGTATCTAGAGACACTGCTGTTTTCCTTACTTTTCTACTCCATTAAAAAGCAATGAATACACAAGGTGCAGTGGCTCAGGTCTGTAATCCCAGTGACTCAGGAGGCAGAGGCAGGAGGCTCTCAAGGTCAAGGCCAGAGGCAGCCTGCATAATTTAGCAAGGCTCTGTCTTAAGATAAAAAGTAAAAAGGGGGCTGGGGGTTGCAGATCAGTGGTAGAACACTTGCCAATTATGCACAAGGCCCTGGGTTCAGCCCCTGCATGCTCCCTCCTTTAAAAAGTAATGAACATCATCTTTGTTGTTGTTAGGTGCCATGAGTCAGGTCCAACTCGTAATGACCCTCTGTACAACAGAACAAAACACCACCCAGCACTGTACCACCTGGCACTATGTCAGTGCTTCTCTGCTGTTCATAGGGTTTTCAATGGCAGATTGTTTTGGGAGTGGGTTGCAGGATTCTTCTCCCAAGCCCACAGTACGTGGTATTCCCAGGCTGTCTCCCTTCCAAGTACTAACCAGGCCCAACTCCACTTAGCTTCCAAGACCTGATAGGATCAGATGCCAGGGAGCTATGGCTGTGGACAAGCACCATCATTATTGTTGTTGTTAGGTGCCGTCGAGTCAGTATCCAACTCATAGCGACCCTCATAGGGTTTTCAATGGCAGACTGTTTTGGGATTGCCTTGGGAGTGGACTGCCAGGTCCTTCTCTCATTTTTGCGGTGCTGGGAATTGAACTCGGGACCTCAGAGACTGCAGCGCAGTGCTCTACCTACTGAGCTAAATCCCAGCCCAGCACCATCATAAATACCTATAATCCCAGCGACTCAGGAGGCTGAGGCAGGAGGATCTAGAGTTCGAGGTCAGAGGCAGCTTGTGCAAGGCAGCTTAGTGGAGATCCTGTGTCAAAGTGAAAAATATAAAAGGGGCTGGGGACTGCACTTGCCTAGCATGTACTCAGCCCTGAGTTCAACCCCTTAATACTGAAAAAAAAAAAAAAGAAAAGAAAAGAAAAAAGAAAAAAAAAAGAAAGCAATGAAAAAAATTACAGATACTCTAATTTTCTATAGAAAAATGCAAAAATATAGATTAGACAAAAATAAAAATCATCTATTATTGTATCAGGTGGAGGTAAATACAGTTAAAGACTAATATATTTGCCTATGCACCTATCATTCTGTTCTTTACACGAAAGTGCATGTGTTTTGTGAGCATGTGCTTTGTGAGCATGTGCTCTCATCAATATATCTGGTCTGAATATGAAGTCTCCCCCAAAGGGCTCATGCATTGAAGTCTTGTTCTGCAGCTAGTGGACCCAGTTACTGAGAGGTGATTGCACTGGGAGGGCTCTAACCTAATCAGTGGATTAATCCATATAGATTCATGATTTGATGGCTAGAAGGTGGCCGAAGCTGGGAGGCAAAGCCTGCTTAGAGAAAGCAGGTCACTGGGAATGCTCCTTGAACATTGTGCCTTGTCCCTGGCTCCTTCCTGGCTCTGCTTCCCAGTGGCCATGAGGTGAGCGGCTTTCCTCTGGTACGTCCTTCTGCCATAAGTTTTCAGCCTTGGCCTAGGCCCATAGCAACAGAGCCAGCCGACCATGGGGTGTAATCTCTCCAGCCCTCAGCCAAAACAAATCTTTCCTCCTTTGAAATGTTTTTGCTCAAGTATTTTGTAAGAAACACGAAAGACTGAACTAACACAATATGCTAATCCCCTATGCAGTACAAGTCCCAAGGCTTATTTAACAACTTCCCTAATATTGGGTAATTTAGATGGTTGTTAATTTTTATAAGGGGGCTTGGATTTAGCTCAGTTGGTAGAGCACTGTGCTGTAGTCTCAGGTCCTGAGTTCAATTCCCAGCACCGAAAAAATGGGAGAAGGACCTGGCAATCCACTCCCAAGGCAATCCCGAAACAGTCAGCCATTGAGAACCCTATGAGTCGGATACCAACTCGACAGCACCTAACAACAGCAACAATTTTTATAAATCCTGCTGTGGAAAAGGAACTTGTTACATCTATCTCTTTACATGTATCAGATTAGTTCCTCAGGATAAATGCTTTGCCTTAGAATTGCTAGGTTATTGGACTGCAGGTTTTAAATATCTTTATGGTGTCAAATTGTTTCTAGAAGTTTTACAAATTTACCTTTTTCATAATGCATCTTTTTATAACATTTTCTTTAATTTTAATAATTAAATTTCAAATTCTATTTTATGACAGTTTAATAAGGAATTACATATAGATTCTGTATCTAAATAAAAACAAACTACTTAAGATTTCTCTAACGGTCCCATGATACTATGCTGTCAAACAGGAATTAATAATATTGAAAGACAAAAATGAAAGTTCATGAAAGAATGATGAAATGTAATAAAAATTAAGACTAGTTCTTGGGCGTACACATAGTGAAAGGTAGTGATTTTTAAGTATTGTATCAGAGTCTCTCAATGCTTAAGTAGTTCTTAGAACTTCTAATTTTCTTTGAATTTAATAAGACATTTTATTAATTCAAACATTGTAAAGAATAATACCATTTCATTTGTTTTTGTTTTTTGTGTGGTACTGAGATTGCTGAACCCAGAGCCTTGTACATACTTTGCAAGCTCTGTACCACTGAGCTACACCCCTAAAACTCCCTTACATTTCTTTCTTTCTTTAAACAAAGTCTCACTAAATTACACAGGCTGCCTCTGGTCTTGAACTTGTGATCCTCTTGCTTCTGCTTTCCAAGTGGCTGGGATTACAGGTTTGCACCACTGTGCCAGCCTTGTTTGTTAGAATTTTTTTTTTCAACAATATAGGTAGCTAAGTGTGGTGGCATATACCTGTCAGTCCTTGAGAGGCTAAGGCGCAAGGGTCATGAGTTCAAGGACAGCCTGGGTGATACAGTAACACCCTGCATCAAAACAAGCAGCAATAACAAAAACCGAACAAAAAACAAAGCCCCACTAACCACCCGAGGTGTGATGTGCTGTCAGGCTAGCTTTCATTCATTTATTTTTTGAGACAGGGTCTCATTGTGTTGTTCAGGTTGGCTTCTAACTCTTACACTCAAATAATCTTCCTGCCTCAGACTCCCAAGCAGCTGGGACAATGTGCATGAGCCACTATGCTCCACTCCAGTTTAAGGGATTTTTTTTTTTTTTTTGGTGTGTAATAGGGAATAAAACTTCCAGGTGAGGTTTTAAGCTGTTATTAAGAAAATTATTACATGTGTACACAAATAAGTAGACTAGTCATCTCAATTGAATTGAAGAGTATTCAGAGATGTCAAGGATCACTTCAACTGATAGAATTTGCGCTTTTTTAGAGTATGTTGTTGTTGTTGTTAGGTGCCGTTGAGTCAGTATCTGACTCATAGTCATGACCCTCATAGGCTTTTCAATGGCTGACTGTTTCTCCGGATTGCCTTGGGAGTGGATTGCCAGGTCCTTCTCCCATTTTTGATGTGCTGGGAATTGAACTCGGGACATGAAAGACTGCAGCGCAGCGCTCTACCAACTGAGCTAAATCCCAGCTCATTTTTTATAGTATAGAATAGGTTTATTAAAGATAGTACACCTTTAAGGAATAATTACAGGGAAAACTGAGGCATCTGAAGAAGCTGAGGTAGGTCTGCAAAGGAACTTGGAAAACCTGCTTTCCCAGGGTGAATCAGCAGAAGGAGGTCTCTGTTCCACTGGGGAAGGTAAAGAAGACAGAGAACGGGAAAGTTACGCCGGTTTTTAGACAGAAAGGTGCCCTGGACAGACAGAGAAGATGGAGGCCCTAGAGAAGAGAGAGGCGTGCATGTGGCTGCTGAAGAGAGGAGAGAGCAGAGGAGCAGAGAAACAGAGGAAGAGAGAGGAAAGAGAAAGAGAAGGTGAGTATGTGTTCCCTATAGTTTTATTCAAACTGGGGAATGCCCAGCTCTGGGTATGCAGTGCTATGTGGGCCTAGGGCCTTTGTTTTGTAAATAGCTCGAGGGCTTGGGTAGGGTGTGCGACCCACTTGAAAATGCCCTTCCATTGCCCTTAGATGGCTTCATCATGGTGGAAGGGCAGGGGCCACTTTCATTCCCCTTCTATGTTGCCTGCTAATGCTTGAGCTGGCTGCATAACATTCCTCCCTCAAGAGCTGGAAACCTTGACATCATTTAGGGAATTGTGCAAAGAGTTGTTCTGGCTACTTCTGGCTGAGAAGGAGTGTTGAGTGGCTTAGGTCTCCACTGGTGCTGACTTTCTGGCTCAGGAGGGTGGCCAAGGGGACTTGGGTGCATCAGGCTGGATTGTGGTAGCCCTGTTGAGGAGGACTGACCGCAAACAAGAGGACATGAAGTTAAAGTAACGGTTTAGTAGGCAAGGCACAGATATTAAAATTATGATGACCGTAACTATTATTGATATAATAAATATAAATGAGTAAAATGCAGAAAGACATTTTTAGAACATTTTAGTAGAAAGCGAGGTAGTGTTGGACATACTCGGATTTGGTTTTATAGGTTACATAGAGCAGAGCAGACACCAGTGGCATTGTCACAGATATGCATGCATAGCATGTGTACCCTTTGGGCAGCTGTGCCCATTCTCTTGACTTTTGAGTTTAAGGGTGTGATCTCTTGGGCTGTTCAAAGGATCCTGATGGCTATATATTGAAAGAGTAGCAAAGTACAAAAGAATAATCCCCAGAAGTGATCTTGGGTTCCACAGATTGATGGAAACAACCCCAGGTGGTGGCCATTAAGCATACATGATCATGTTGTTGTTGTTGTTGTTGTTAGGTGCCGTCGAGTCGGCATCCGACTCATAGCGACCCTCATAGGGTTTTCAATGGCTGACTGTTTCGGGATTGCCTTGGGAGTGGATTGCCAGGCCCTTCTCTCATGTTAGCAGGGCCTAAAAAAACCAAGAAGCAATTTAAATGTAAATTAAGATGATAACTACTGTACATCTTATAATGGCCTTTTCTCTTGGTTGAAGAGCGTTCGAGCCTTCTTATAGTTCAGTTTCCTTGTCAGAATGTTTTGGAGGCTGTGAAGACTTGGAACAGGTGTTACTAAGCCATGAGTGTACCAAGAGGACCTGGTAGGCACTCTTCCATCTGGGAAGAGGCTGATCCAATGGGAACCCTTGCTTTTAGGGCTTTTTAGTAATATGTAGTCAGCTGGCTGTGTAGCTCTCACACTGTGATCAGGAGGCAGAAGGATATTACTAAGTTTTAAGAAAGCCCTCTGTTTGGTGCTTAGGTCTGTTGGTGTCTTTCCCTGTGTAGTAAGGGAATCTTCTTTCTTCCTAAAACTCTATTCATTTTTCTATACTTTGTTGTTGTTATTGTTGTTAGGTGCCGTCGAGTCGGTATCCGACTCATAGCGACCCTCTGTACAACAGGGGAAACACTATTGTCAGTCCTTCTCTGCTGTGCATAGGGTTTTCAATGGCAGATTGATTTTTGGGAGTGGGTTGCCAGGTCCTTCTCCCTTCTATACTTTAATTTCCTTATAATGTTCTGTTCTCTCCCTATAGTTTTTAATTCTTTGAATCCCATTAGTAATTTAAGCTATATTCATTTTATAGTTTTTACTGTCTTTCTGAAACTCTTGGCTCCAATTCTATTTATTGTATTGGTTATGGTCATTAATGTCAGAACAGTTACTCTTATGGTTTGTCCTTTTTGATGATCAGCCTTATTGATGTGTGCATGTAGGACCAGACAAATGTTGAAGAAAATAGCTATCTAGATTCTATAATACCAGTGCAGTGTAGTTTTGCCTTTTCCTCTACCAGGTGTTTAAAAAATTTAATGGTTGAGAATGAACTCTTATATTAATGTGTTTGCTTAAAGATTCTTATGCCACAAAATAATAGTCTGAATCTTAATTTTCTCAAATGGCTTTAAAAAACAAAACAAAACAAAACAAAACCTTGCCGGGCGTGGTGCCTTATGCCTGTAATCCTAGCGGCTAGGGAGGCAAAGGCAGGAGGATCGAAGGCAGGAGGATCACAAGTTCGAGACCAGAGGCAATCTACGTAATTTAGTGAGACCCTGTCACAAGAAAGTAAACAACAACAACAACAACAACAACAACAACCAACCTTGGAAAACTCGTAGCAAAATAGTTTTCTTTTTTCTCTCTTGAACTTTTGGATGGAGTCCTAATTTTTCACTAAGGAAGCAGCCTCTTTATAGAGTCCTGACTTTCACGAGAGGCTCTCATTTCTACCTCTTTACAGTGCATGAGTTCAAGGCCCCATCTCTTGGCCCTGTGTGGAGATTGTAACGTTCGCCTCTAGCTTCCAGGTCCTATTACTTGCCTACATATCTCTCTGACTGATCAGCTTGTTTTGTAAGCTGCCTGCTCTGGCTCTACCTTAGCACTTGAATACTTCTTTCATTTAACATCAGCCCTACCACAGTGGCGCAGTGGCACAGGGGCGTCCAATTGATTCTGTCAGATCTCAGAAACTAAGTAGGGTCGGGCCTGGTTAGTACTTGGATGGGAGATGACCTGAGAACACCAGGTGCTGTAGGATTGGGAGACAGACTGGCAACCCACTCCCCAAAACCAATCTGCCATTGAAAACCCTATGAATAGCGGAGAAGCACAGCAATAGTGTTTCGCCTGTTGTACTTAGGTTGCTATGAGTGAGACACCGACTCCACGGCACCTAATAACAAATAAATATGAAAGTGTTTCTGTTGTGTTTGTACTTTCCATTGTAATATAATTTTTAGTTAAATTTCTTCAAAAAAATTTTTGTGTTGGCCACCATGTTTCCAAACCAGTCAAATATTATTTCTAAATATATAGAAACTATGAGATTGTCAAAAGTTTTATTTTCTGCTGATAAGCTTGAGACATTTATCTGTGTGTTTGTTTTTGAGAGAGAGGGTATGGCTATGTAGCCAAGGCTGGCCTTAAACTCACGATCCTCCTGCCCCAGCCTCCTGAGGACGGGGTCACAGGCATGTGCCACCTCTCCTGGTTCAGACATACCTGACCTTTCAGAAGAAATAATTCAAGGAATGATACAAACCTTTGTTTAATAAATACTGTAAAGAGAGAAAAAAAGGAATATAAAATAAATGGGGAAAATAAGGGCCATTATTTTAAAACTGATATGCTGAGTTCACAGAAATGTACTTATTTTCTAATTCCAGTAAGTTAAAAAGTGGTTAAATTATACATCCCCACTGTAAATAGATCTCAAGTTTTCAAATCAAGGGTTGTGCTGGGAGATGGACAGTGGTGATGGGACAGAAGATAATTATAGATAACTTACCATAACTCTGAAGTTTGTTTAAATTTCTTCCTTTGACAGTTGGTCTGGTCCCTTAATTAGGGGAATAAGACAATGGTTTATTTTTGGTGGCAGAGATACACAGGTGCCCAGTGGAAAGAAGTTTTTCTGCTTTTCCCTTCCTGTGGAGGCACAGGTGCATGAAGAAGGGCAAGAGTACAATGTGTGTGGACTCATCTCTAATGAAGAGGAAATATCAGACTTCAGTTGCTTCGTCAAACAGGACAGTTTTTGGCTTTGCCACTATATAAGAGGGCAGATACAGAAAAACAAAATGAATTCAGTCTCATAACAACCATGTTGAAGAAATTAGTTTTTTTTTCAGATATAGCATAGAAATAGGGACTAGCAATTAAATATCACCAATCTTTTGATTTTCGAGAGTGAGATAGGGTAGCTAAGAATTTAACAGCATCTATTTTTACATTTGGGAGACAGACCTGGCAACCCACTCCCAAAAATCAGTCTGCCATTGAAAACCCTATGAACAGCAAAGAAGCACTGACAACAGTGTTTCGCCTGTTGTATGTAGGGTTGATATGAGTCAGATACCTACTCGATGGCACCTAACAACAACAATTTTTGCAATACAGTCATTCAGTTTGAATCCCAGCTCAGCTACCTATCAGCTCTGCTGCTTTTGAGTAAATCATTAATCCTCTGACCCTGTTTGCTTATCTATGAAGTGATAATGATAATAGCACAGTTCCATGATTATAGTGAGAATTAGGAAGAAACATGAAATATACTTTCCAAAGGACTTGGCCCCATGCCTGTAAATAATGAGCACTAATAAGCAATAAATGCACTTGTGAAACAACACAGATTTCCAGAATTACCAAGAGTGAAAAAGATTCCAGCAGGTTGGAAATATGGTGAGCTCTTCTATATTGTAATAGAAAAAAAATTTCAGTCAACAGTAAATTTCCTTTCTTTCCTTTGATCAAAATTTTCAGGTCCATGTAATTTTTTTAATGATTAGGAAGCATATTCCCTATGAGTAAAATATTTTTAGTCCTTGCTTTTAATTTGCCTATCTGTTTTTTTTCTAAGCAAATTTGCATCATCTACACTAGGCTGGAAAATGCTTTTCTTTTGAAAAGTCAGTGATAATTACATTGAGTCACCTGAGTTCCAGCTCTGGGAAACAGTGACAAATAGTCAATGGCAGTCCAAAGATCAAGTGCTGAGGGTGCGAGGTCAGTCTCTTTACATGACACCTAAAGGGACAGTCATTTCTCAGGGTCTCCAGCCAAAGGCAGGGTGGTGGCATGACATACCCATCACTAAGGTGCCATGTCTGGCATCTAAATGGAGCTCAGTAATTCCAGTGGAGCCAAGTTACTAGAGATATAATTGCCATTGTCTGATATATTCTTTTGAGGTCTTTGTATATTAGTTCACTTAAATATTCAACACATCTAGCTAGAAGCATTTATTAAAAATGCAATTGTTTTATAAATTTTTATCGGCAGTTCCAAAACACTCTCATGAATTAGTAAACAGTCATTCAGATAAAATAAGAATATTCATCAATAATGCAGGATTTTCTATGTTATTGGAGGGTGTAACCTTACTATGTTGTTGATCAGAAACTCTGGGGAAATATCGTCTTCTGCAATACATTCCTATTGTGGATATCATGGATCATGTTTAGCTGGAGAATTTTTACCTTGAGTAAAAATGTTTTTATTCACATGTTCTTTCCAATAGAGTTTATTTGAACTCATCATCATCCTAAGCTTATTTCAAGTTATTACTTTCTGGTTTGCCCTCCCAAAGCTATCTATGAATACACAGTGGACTTTAAAATGCAAAGCTTTTTTTTTTTTTTTTTTTTTTTTTTTGCTTAGAGTGAGCTGTGATGGTCTGGCCCCCCAATTAGGGGACATAACATAACCTTCCTAAGCATTTAGATGTTCTTCAAAAAACTGACCCAGCATAACAAATAGTGAAATATGAAAACTTCTCCCAAGGGGTTACCACTTCTTTAAGTCACCTGATTGACAGCTCTAGGCTTGCCCAGTGACACTGCCATTTGAGGGACCCTGCACGTTTTTTCCCAGGTTTTCTGAAGTCTCTTTGGTGTCACAAGGGGACAAACCCCTGTGGTACTGCCAAGCCCCTCTCTGTCAGAAGGCTAAGACCTGGACTAATTCATTGCAGCACAGTTTAATTAAACTGCACCGGAGTTGTTTCCCTGGTAAAATCAGTGTGGGAAGAGAATGTGTGTCACAAGGGACAGGCCCCTCACTGTGTGTGCTTTATTGTCATACCGCAGCTAATATATTGTGGGAATTCCATAGAGTCAATGATAAACTGTATTATCGAGCTCCAGAAAATAGGCATTCTACCAGTGCAGGTTACTGTAGCTCACAATTCTATCAGTCCTTCTAATTTATTGTATTAGAGCTGTATGTGAGGTCTCATAAATTTATTATACTCCTTTCATCTAAAAAAAGCTGCATGCTTGTTTCTCTTCTCAAATAAAACCTCTTATTATTTGTTGTGTCTGTCTCTAAAAATGTAATAGCCACTTGTAAGAAAATATAATTACTGGCTAAGAAATGTAAACTGAATTTGACATGTCTTCTACACTAAAATTTAAAAATTCTATTAAACCTTGTTGTATGAGTACAAATCCTGGTGCATGATGACCCATTGTATTTTTATTTCCAGTTTTCTGGCAACAAGTTTACATAAATGATGTCTTTGTAATTTTAGCTATTGTCATCATTTGTGTATGATAAAGGAGTTAACTGATAGTGGACTTTTCCCTTTGCCACTTACATAGGAGGCCCATAGGAGGGCAGAGATGATGTCTTGTTTTGTTCATTTCTACATCGCTAATGCCAAGTACAATACCTGATAGATATCAGGGTCTCCGTAAATAGATGTTAAATAAGTGAGGGGGGAATGCAGTAAAATTTGTTAATTCCTTGTCCTGTAAACCTTCATAAAATCTTTACTTGTATGCTCATTAGCATGTTTATAAATAGAAGTTTTTTAAACCAGTTACAGTAGTACAAATATTTAGTTTCTTTAAAGGGATAACATCTAAAAATATGCAGCAATAATTTCATCATTTTGGGAAACTTGAGTTATTTCTTGTAGATTATAGCACTACTTAGTTTTAGAAACCAAAGTACCTCAAAAGAAGTGAGACTTTGGGGATTAATAAACTAAAGATTCTGTGAGCTTGCCCAGATGTGGTAAGAATAAATGTAAACTGAGCTGTACTTTATATCTATTTTGTATCAGAAGGATACCTGTGCTGCTTGTAAATGAATTGAAAAAAGCTTTGACAGATTTGAATATCGGCTAGGCAACTGTTTTGTTACCCCGAGTTATAAAGCCCAGTGCGGAATGATACAGAAAGACTGGAGATAGAATAGAAAGCTATCAACTTTGAGTCACTGTCTCAAGTATCGGAGTGAAAACGTCCAGAAGTCTTTTTTAGCACCTCCTGCTGTAGAACACCATGGATGAACGGACATGATGATACGTTTTAGTACCGGTGGATGGGCATTATAAAAGAAATGAAAGTAATTGGCTCTGTGAGCATATTATTAGAAACGTGAGACACAGGTCAAGCTTGGAAAAGGAGCTGGTGTTTCCTTTTAAAATCATTTGTCTTATCACGTTGTGGGTAACAATAACAAGTTTGATGATTTGGGACTAGCCAGGAGTACCATGTTTCTGTTTTGTCAATGAACACGGATCTTCCCTTTGATTCCGTTTACTTTATTGAAGGAAAAGAATAAAGCCTTAAAACAATGTCCAGCCAGGTGCTTGGTGCATGCCTGTAATCCCAGCTACTCCAGAGACTGAGGCAGGAGGATCACAGGGATGAGGTCAGAGGCAGGCCACACAACTTAAGGAGAACTTGTTTCAAAAATCAAAAACGTAAAATAAAAAAGGGAATAGAGTGTGCAGCTCAGTGGTGGTTGTATGAGGTCCTAGTTCAATCCCTAGTACTGAAGGAAAACAACGAAACAACCAGACCAGAAAACTCCCCAAATCAATCTCCATAAATGCCCAGAACTGATGACATTGAAGGTCCCAATGCCACTCTGTCTTACCTTGGTCCCCAGTGTCAGAAGAGTATACTGTCAAGTATAAGGTCAAAGTTGTTCAATTACCATGAGAAAGTTGCATTGGATTATGGAATATGGGATTGGAATCATCATGCCTGGATTCGAATCCCAGTTTTCTCTCAATAATTGCAAATTCAAGAAAATTACCTAATTTTTCTGAGTCTATATCAGAGGACTTTACCAAAAATTACACTAGATAATGTACACCATGTGGTTAGGGCTGATTCTGGCACATAGTAACTTCTCAATAAATAGTGCAATTACTTACCATTATTATCTTGGCACCCAAGGTATAAAGAATAATATGGAAAAATCTTACCACCAAGATGACATTTGAATAGAGCAACTTTCCTGTTTCTAGATTCTTAGTTTTTATCCTTGAATTAATACATTATATCTCCAAAGAACCATGAATTAAATTATAGATTATAAGGGGAACAATTCTGCTCACTGATCTAATTTGAGATTTTGACTAGCTTCTCCTTTTTTTCTCTCTCTCTTTTATTGGTAAGTGTTGGTGGGGTACAGAGTAATAGAGCATTGGATTTTTCTGTTATTTAGCTATTACATCACTTTTGGTTACACTTTTATCCACTTACAAGATTTATGGAAACTTTTGACTAATATGTAGTAAAACTCATATACATATTCATATTAAGTTCCCCTATTTTCCCCATGTTTCTCTTTTTTTTAATTGCTCCATTTTTGAAATAGGCCAGCTCTACCTCCCTACAGGGCTACTGAGAAGAAGATGTCCAGATTCCTGTTCACTCAGGACACCGCACCAGGGAGAGCATGCGCTATGTGTTTTCTGCTGATAAAATTCATATTTCCAGAGAGATAAAAATGAATAACATCTAGAAGTTTAGAGGAGAAAGGACCTTGAACTTCATCTAGTCTTATGCTTTAGTTTGATGATCATCTCTCCTACTTGGCCTAATTTTAATTTATGCCAAGCAGTATGCCAAGTACCAAGCGTGTAGTACATGTATCAGATACAAAGCTCTTTTTTCTCTTCGTTATGGCAATGGGGATTGAACCTGGGGCCTTGCACACACTGGGCGAGCTCTCTACCACTGAGCTACCTTCTCCAGCCACAAGTATGTGGTGCATGGATTAGCTCACTGAATCTCCACAGTAAACCTAAGAGGGAGGTGCAGTTATGACAAACCCAAGATCATAGGTGAAGCAAAAGTTAGGGCAGGGATGTAAGAAGTGGTAATCACTTCAGGTCTGTTTTTCTGACCATCTTGCAGTACCTGCACCTCCCACATCACTTCTTTATTTTTCTGAAAAGTTCTAGTAAATATACACTTTGTATCAGTTCACAGCAGGGACAAAGATTAGTGGAGGTTGGTCCGCCCTGGGGATAGTGGAGTGGGTGTGTGTATATATATATATATATATATATATTTTTTTTTTTTTTTAAAGAAATACCTTCCTAATGGTTCTTTGGAAACATGTATACATTTAAGTTCTTTTGTCACATAAAACACTATGAATAAAATAAAAATATGAATATATTTTATTTTGAAGTACCATTATAACTCCTGTTTCAAGAGCAAATTGGAGTCCAACAATACCTAAATAAAACAAACAAAAAACAACTAAATGACTTTAGAAACTTAATTCAATAAAAAATTAGAGATGTATCATTAATCTCTTTATAATTTATAGCACAGAAACTATTTTTGTATTAGAAAAACTAACATATAGTCTGTAAAATATCTACTGCCTTCAGTTATGGCTTAAAAATATAAGATGGATATAAAAGGTTTTTAGAATGTTTCAACAACAATGTTTCATTTTGATGGTAGAAAAGTAGACTCCATATAGGGTTTCGATACACGGGGATCTTAACACATTAACAAACTAGTTCACACTGGTTATTTGGGAACATATGAAAGAAAAACTCACTTCCTTCTGGATTGAGAGAAAAGAGCAATTTGGCCATTGAGATACAATGTCACTGAGAAGTGAATGAAGTATTTCTCACATTTCAGGAGGTAGTATGTGAGATTCAGCAGGTATATGAATAATTCAAGGTTTTTTTTCATTGTGTATGACCAGAGTAGCTACTGTTTAGAACTATATTGAAAACAGATTATCACAGTAGTTTCAAAACAGGAAATTTTTTGAACTTTGAAGTGAAATGAGGTTAATAAATACCAAAATAATACTTTTACTTTAACAAAATCCTCACTTCTAAATAATATCAAGGCATAAAGTTTGAGGTTGGAGAGCTTAAAGTCCCACGAAATTGTTAGGAAGGAGCTTGGTCATAGTAAAATATGCACCAAGGAAAGAACATCAATCCTTGGAAGTAAGGAAAACCTTGTTTTAGTACTATTTCTTCATTTGACAAAATAACTATTTTGCTTTCAATAGATAATGGGTCAATTTGAAGCCACTCTGCACTTTACCAGATCAAGGAGGCCCACATTGTCTGAGGTTTACCAATATATATTTTGAGTCTCAGCTTGCCTTTGACTTACTATATACTGCTACTTAGGCAACATTGCAGTTGTAATTCAGGGTTTTTTATGTGACTTATATTAAAAAACTGGTACCATCTTGTATTTTGGTACATAAAAGAGTGGGAACGAGCTTCTATAGATAGAGTGCTCAGTAGAAGAAAAACATGATCTTTGACCCACTTGTGACATACTGTATAAACATTTTGGGAAATGCTGTCCAGGATAATCCATCACTGGGAAATTTGGTTTAACCTTGATGACCCTGCTCTTCCATCACAAGTGCAAACATGGAGCAGCTAGTGTTTTCAAAAATTTGTATATACTACAGGAAGACTTGTGTCTAAAGAGCAGGACAGATACACAATATGAGTTTGTCTGATAAATTAAGGAGTGTATTTATGAAACTGTTGCCTTGTATAATAGTTACTTAGTAACTATTAGTCTGTAGATACTGGGAAGAACTTTTCCAAACAAATTAGATCTTACAAGTCAGGGGACATGCCAGATTCCTCTAGCTTGTCAGTACACCCAGATCTATCTCTGAAGAGACAGTAGCTTTGCTATATTCAGAATCATTTTCCACTTTGATGTGAAAGATATCTAGAGCAAATTAAAAACGAATCTAGGATAAATTAAGAGAACCAAGAATCAAGCCAGAGAATAGAAACATGTGACAAGTCAGCAGTGAGAAGAGACTGTTATAACTTATGATTCCCAAGAAAAATACAAAGGAAAAAAGAGTGAGGGAGGATGCAGGGGGAGAGGGAGAATAAAAACGGGAGGAAGAAGAAGGGAGAATGTAGGGATGGGAGAGAAGGAAACCAGAAGGGAGACTTATCAAGACCCAGAGTTTTAACCATAGAATAAACTACATGGGCTACTTGTGGCTCTAAGAACAATGGTGGCTTAAACTATTTTAGCACTTCGTTTCTATCTGCAAAGTGTTATGGTTTGAATGTGAATGTTTCCCACAGGCTCCCATCTTGAACACTTGGTTCCAACCGATGATGCTATTTTGGGAGGAACTGGAACATTTAGAAAGGGACCTGGCTAGAGGGGGTGTGTCACTGGTGGTTCCCCGGAAGGTATCTTGTCCCCCACTCTGTCTCCACTTCCGGTCTGCATAGGAAGGCCATATGTCACACACTTCTACCACCATAATGCTCTGCCCAAGGGCACGTGGACACGGAACCACGGATGGATCCCTCTGAAACTGTGAGCTAAAAGAAATCCTTCCTCTCTAAGTTGTTCACGTCGGGCATGCTGTCAAAATGACAAGAAAGGTGGTGAACACACATAAGCAGAGGAATATAATGAGAAGGGGCACAACAGAAAAGAGGCAGTTGAAAAAATTTCTGCCTTGGCATTTGTCAAATCTTGCTTAAGAATGATATATGGACAAGAAAAGACCAGTAAAGCAAATCTATGCTGCTACAAAGAAGTGCATATGGAATCCACTCTTGTGGTTTTGTAACATTGGCACCATTGCCCATGGTTGAGTAGAAACACACTATTTACATACTATATTTTAGTTTCACTTCTGAGGCATGTTTGGGATATAAGTAACAGGTCAATATGTTAGGAGGCAAAAGTAATATTTAAAAGAACCAGTGGGTTAAAGAGACAGAGCCACAGAGAGAGCCAAGAAACAAACCAGTGTGATGTGGTGTACCTGTAATCCCTGCACTCCAGAGGCGGAGGCAGGATGATGGCAAGTACTGGGCCAGATGGGACTACCTGATATGACCTTGACTCACACAAACAACAAAAACAAAACAAAAACCAAGCAGCAGAATGTCTGGAAATGAATTTCGACTAGACAATACTCCAATGTCCAAAAATGATGTGGCAAACTCAGAAATAGTCAGAATAAGCCAGGATTCAAGGAGGTCAAAATTTGTTTACAAAGCCAAAATTTCCCTCTAATCAGTTTAAAGCATCCATATTTTTAGAACACAATAAGACCACCAATCAGTCAACCAGCATATACATATCTAGCTCTTATTTTGTGTTCAGAGTTATATGTGGCAAAATTATATGTGTAGTTGACAACACGATCCTGTACAGTCTGGTTGGGGAGACCTGAGTTGCACAAGGCCCAGGTGTATGGCTCACATGAAAGTATATATATTTTTAACAATATTCTTTCAATTTTTATTGTGAACACTTTCAAATATTGCAGACCTTGTTGAGATAAGCTATACATGCAGCTCTGGTTGCAAGAAAAGTCTTCACAAAAAAGGTCTCCTCAGCTTAAACTTGATGTAGAAGGACGAAAGGAATCCCACAGGGGACACAAGGAAGGGCCTTCTAGTCGCAGAGCATGACTGCAAGAGCAGAGGGAGACTGAGCAAGACCCAGCAACGGTGGCAGGTGGGTGCCCACCCAGAGCAGAGGGGGGATTCTTTGTTGTTAACTGGTGGGAAGTCCCATGCATGCTTATGAAGAGCTCTAGAAAGCAGACTGGGAGCGTGGATCCTGTGGGTTGGTAGGGTGTGTGCCCTCGTACATAGTGTTAAATATATCAGTCCTATAGTGGCATGTACAAGGATTGGAGAAGTGGACAAAGTCTGGTCAGTTTGGGTACCAGAGCAGGCTATTATGGATTAGAAGACTGCCTGGCTTGGTAATGATGCTGATTCAGTCACTTAACTTGGAACAAGCAGGCTGGAAGTAGAAAAGATGTGTTCAAGGTTAAGAGTACAGCCAATAAATATGCTTCCACAGCCAGGGGTGGGTTCCTTCACTGAAACCAGGAACCCTATGAACTTTAACTTGAAGAATCATGTCAGTATTTATGGGTGCTTGGTATTGGTGCTTCAGGAAATATTTTCTGTGCTGTAGTTCTGTGGTTCCATCTTCCATTTGTTACTACTTCCCAGGGCTGACATGATGTGTCCACAATCCATCACAGATCAGAGCGGCCAGGTGGATGGCCTCTCTGATGTCTTCCTTGGGTATAGCTGGGTGACAATCCTAGATCAGTGGTCACTGTCTCCTGATGAGTCAATCATCCTTCCCGAGTTTGCATACCTTAGTGTTTTCCTTCCATTCTCAAGGCAATTGCCCAGGCCCAGGACATTTTTCCATCTTTGGTTTTTCTTCTGGTTTTCTGAGACAAGGTCATTGCTCTGTAGCCTAGTCTGGCCTGGAATTCACTATGTGGACCAGGTTGGCCTCAAACTTGCATCAATCCTTCTGCCTCAGCCTCTTGAGCTCTGGGATTACAGCTGTGTGCCAGGCCTCGCAGCTTCCCATCAATATTTGATCTTGTGAAAAGCCTCTTTTCACACTGCTGTCTTCTGTGGAAGCACCTAGAGAATTCCATCTGTCTACTTTTCCCCACACTGGCAAAATTCTCCTGCTGCTAGTACAGTTGAAAGCCATTAATTTTTAGTAGAGGTGTGGATTGAATTTATAGGCAGCAGAGAGGAGAGGCAATCATCAATAAGAAGCAAACATTTCATTACATCCCTGGGGACATGTCCAGGGTCTGGTACCTTTCAACTTTAGTGAGTCAAGTAACATCGCTCATGCTGAGCTTGTCAGGTTTAGAGAAGCCTCACACCTGTGGTAACAGGTTGCTAATACCTGGGATCCAGGTACAGGGTTTAAAAAATTAGAATACTTTGTACAAATCGACATGATATTGAAAAGAGAAAAGTAGGATGTTTCTTTTCAGGTTAAAAGAGTTACAGATGGTCTGGCCTGGGGCCTTTAAATCCCTTTAAGATCTGCATTTCTGAGATTAGTGACTTGCTGTGAACTCAACTTGTCTTGCAGGAATCATAAATCTATTAAAAGTTTCTCCTTACTCTCACCCTTTTTTATACTTATTAAAATACATGTATTTGTTAATCTTGTATATTTTAACAGCAGCAGTGCCAGGCAGTGGTACACCAATTGCTAGTAGAGTTTATCACTGGCTAATGAAATGATAGCTTTAATTTTACTCATTTTCAACTTTTCTACAATGAATTTGAAGTTTATTTTTTTCTACATAATGTTCATAGCCAGAAAAAAAAAGTTAAAAAAATTGAGCTCTCTGCTCAGATTCCATGCCTACTAAGCAAACTTTTAAGCTGTGCTTCCTCTCTGACTCTCACCATTTCAGTTTTTCCCAGGAGATGGAAAAAGTGGAGGGGCTGGGGTGATCTTGGTTATTAGTAGTTATATAAAATGACCTTTCTCTCAGTTGAAATTATTGTCATTCTTATATTCTCAGGATACAATCAACCTGTGTTTTAAGTTTATAAAAAAAATTTCTTGCTGGACACAGTGGTACATCCTCTAGTTCCAGCTACTTGGGAGGCTGAGGCCCGAGGATCACTTGAGCCCAGGCATTTGGGGCCAGCCTGGGCAACATAGGGAGACACCATTTCATAAAAAAAAAAGGAGGTGTTTATGCATCTGTCTGTCTCTCAGACTTAAGGCTTAGCTTGTCCATTTGTGTGAGGCAGATAATACATCTTATTCATCTCGATGCTGGGCAGATTTTTACCATGAATTCATTTTTAAAAACAGGTGATATTTTATTCAAGCAGATTTGAAAGTGGTGAATTCTTTCCATTTTTCTGTCTGAAAATGCCCATATTTGCTTTCATTTCTGAAAGATAATCTTGTGAGATATGGAATTCTCAGTTGGCTTCTTTGACTTTCAGTTCCTTAAAGATGTTATTTAGTTTTCTGACTTACATCCCTTAAGATAAAGAAATCTGCTGTCATTCTTAACTTAGTGAGACCCTCACTCAAAAACAAACAAACAAACAAAAATTCCGAGAAATTGACCAGCCCAGAGTCTCACAGCCACGAACTCTCAGAGCCAGGATCTCAGTTCACATCTTCTGGCTTCTACCTAACGCATGTCCCCTTATCCCACAGTAGGCTCTCATTTGCTTAATTTTTTCTGGCCAATTATTACTTAGGTAGCATTATTTTCTGTTCGCTGACGGTTCCATTGTGGCCTCATTCATCTATTCCCATTTATTTTCTCTATTCTTAATCTTAGTGATCACATCTACCTGAGAAAGTTATTCATATTTCATGACCTTCTTGCAGAATATAAAGCAGTCTCTGGCTTTCCTTTTCTCTGTAGATTCACCACGGTACTTAGTCCTTCCCATGATTGTGAGGGAACGCTCGATCAAAATGTCCTGTCATGTGTTTATCTGTGACACCGGGGACTTCTTGAAGTTAGAGATTTGTCTCAATCATTTCTACAGCCCAGGGACCCAGGGCAATGACCAACACATAGTAGGTCCAGTATATTTCAAGCAAAATCATGAAAATACTTATTAATAGTACCTGCATCCTCATTTCTCATATTTTCTTTCTCTGTAACAGCATGCAAGTTGTCCAGCTTGCCATCAGAATAGGTAGAACCTCTCTTTGCCCAATGAAAGGATTCTGTGACTTCTCATGACTTCCAATGCTGAGACCTTGCCATTGCAGCTAGGTTCTTACACAGTTCGAACTGCTGATTTTTCTGTCTTCCTATACTCATGATGGGGCTGGGATTTAGCTCAGTTGGTAGAGCGCTGCGCTGCAGTCTCTGAGGTTCGAGTTCAATTCCCAGCACCGCATAAATGGGAGAAGGACCTGGCAATCCACTCCCAAGGCAATCCCGAAACAGCCAGCCATTGAAAACCCTATGAGGGTCGCTATGAGTCGGATACCGACTCGACGGCACCTAACAACAACAACATACTCATGATATGAGACTATAGGGACTAAGGCAGACCTCTCATGTCTCTGTTCTCTCTCTCTCTCTCCAATTTCTTCTTCAAGCTGGAGGAGTAAGAGCTGTATGAATGGGGAGGGGGATGGAGAATGAGGAAGAACATCTTTATTTTCTGTAGAGAGTAGATTAAGTTCACCACAAGTTAACTGAGGTTGTGTGGCTTCTTGATATAACATCTGACCTTCCCCTTCTTAGCTGGACATGGTGGCACATGCTGGTCATCCCAGCTCTCCAGAGGTAGAGACAAGAGGATCACAAGTTCAAGACTAGGGCCACAATTGGAAAAGATTTCCTTAATAGGACCCCAATGGCTCAAGAAATTGCAACAAGAATAGATAAATGGGACCACATCAAATTAAGAAGCTTCTGCACAGCAAAAGAAACAATTAACAGAATCAAGGAAACCGCCACAGAATGGGAAAAAATCTTCGCATTTTACACATCTGACAAAGGTCTAATTACTAGAATTTATAAGGAACTCAAGAAAAAAAAAACCCAAAAACCAAACA
>VMDO01016161.1:25329-48821 GCA_007922755.1 Pedetes capensis | reverse complement strand
TTTGAGCCCTTCTTAATATTGAGGGTGCTTGTTAAAACACATTGCTTTTAAGAGATTGCTTTTGTATCTCTGTAACATTATAAGGATCATTAAATTCATTCATCAGTAGTATATTGGAAGACAATTCTAGTCTTAGTTGACTATGTCAATCAAAATTCACCTTTTCATCCAGCTTCATCTTCTGTAATGTTTTATAAAAAATTATTTTTACAGGCTTAGACAAAAGCAAATTATATTTTCCTTAAGTGATATAAACATATATTTCTCAGTAGCTCATTAACCAGTGGAAAAAAATTTCCATACTCAATAAAACAACTTTTTTAAATGAAATTTCTTTTCAGTCAACTTATAACAGAATTCTGTTGTTGTTAGGTTCTGCTGAGTCAGGTCCTTCTAGTCTCTTTTAATGTACCCACCAATTAATATTATTGTTAAAAAAGTTCTATTAGTTTTTCCACAAAAGTATTTTGTTTAGAGTTCACATTGCAGACCCTGACATAGGCAAACTGTAAGAAGATTCATTATTTATTTTATCTAATAGTTTTTCTTAGCAGGCAGTTGGCAGAGAGACAAAGAATTTTTCTTCTGGATCCACCCTTCCTGGTCTGAGCACTATAATGTTCAGTGACTAGGTAGATGTCCTTAAGTAGTTATTCCTGCTCAATTTCCTTAATTTTGTTTATGGCAAACAATAACATGAAAGGATTTGTGTTATGAAATATTTGATAACTGAATGAGTTAAAATATATCACAATGCTAAACAAAATGTTAAGTAAGCTATTATCATTGTACTTCTCAGTGTCCTAATGTGAAATGTGAGACGTTTTAAGAAAGTTCTATATCTTTAAGCAAATGGCTCCTTTGAAAAGCAAACCAGGCAGCTATACTTCTTTCTCAAAAAGCTATTCAAGAGCATGTCAGGAACTTCTTTCCAAATATAAATAATTTTTGATTTAATGAATGCAAGTTAATAGATTTCGAATGTGACTAAATCTCCTCTCTGTCAAGCAATGTCTTCTTTCAGGGGATTAGCATTGCATGGGACAAGGCTTTTGGGTTTCATCTCAGATAGAAAAGCTGGAAAAAATTTCATATCTACTCTAACATCAAGAACAGCCAAATAACATACAAAATTATGAATCTAGAGAGGAGAATTTTTAATGCAACTAATCTAGAATCTAAAGAAAGAGAAAAGTATTGAAGGAGATACAAGATATGAGCATTAGCTCAACTGTGGCAGCAGGAGGACCACAGAGTCTCCAGAGATTAGAAAAATAAATAAATGAATTACTGAAGGCCAAGTGTGGAATATTTTGAAAATGTAAATGCTGCAGACACAAAGAGAGTTAGCATACTGTCACAGGCTCTTCTCCCTAGAACTCACTAGATTTAACCGAAGAAAACTGGAACAAAGTAGAATTAAGGTAATTCTTCTTTAGCATGCAGGGCTGGGTGAGGGGAAGGAACCCTGCTACCCCATCTAGTACCTCTTCCACAAACGAACAAAACATTAAGTTTATTTTTTTTTAATTTATTGTTAGAGTAGGTAACGTAGATACAGTTTGTTAGAAGATAGCACGCCTTGGAGAAGTGAAGGCAGGCAATAGGAAAGATTACTTCTCCTGCTACTACTGCCACAGTAATTTGGTAATAAGAGAGTAGCAAATGCTTTTATCTTAAGGGCACATGTAAAGACCCATTACAGCTGGAAGAAAGAGACCATCTCTGTCTGGAGAAGAACAGAAAACTCTTCTGGCCTCTGGCAGTAGAGATCTCCTGCCACTGTCATATGTGTTGACCTGGTGCCAATCCAAAAAATTCTCATTCCATTGTATCATCTGCCTGTGCATGAAAAGGACTCAGCAATATTCAGTCCCTGACAATGTGATTTTCTAACATTATGTCATTGTAGAAATGAAGAGGGAGGCAATGGATTTTTCCTTCTTCTGATCTCTTCGTTCCAATAAGTGTTTACTGATATAAGTCTAGGTATCAATAATATACACTGTGTTTAATATCTCTGAATTTAGAAAATAATAGAAATAAAAAGGACATCATGTTTGGGAGAATGGCAGGTCAATGAAAAAAAGGAAAACCCTCAACTAAATGGATTGACGCAGTGTCTACAAGAATGGGCTTAAACATAAATAAGATTGCGTGCCTGGCACAGAATCGAGGAGTGTTCGTTATGCTGTACACATGATCACTATGAATCAGACACAACTTGATGGCATATAACAACAAGAGTGAAAATTGGAAAGATAGCTGAGAACTGTAGGTTTTTAGTCATAGCCATGTTTTTCCTTCACATTCCCCATCCCCATCCATTTCTTGGAAGATGAGTTCCTTGAACCCCTGTACCCCATATCCAGACCTTGTCAGACAATATGGTTAGAAATGGCTGTGACAGCACCCTCCATTGCTCTTTCTGTTATGAATTGCTTTGGTGATTTGGAATCTTTCGTGCTTCCATTTGAATTTTAAGATTTTTTTCTATTTCTGTGAGAAACATCATTGAAATTTTGATGGGGATCAAATTAAATTTGCTTTCAGTATCATAGCCATTTTCACAGTATTAATTCTACTGATTGATGAGCATGAGATATTCTCATCTTCCAGTATCTTTTTCAATTCTTCACTTCAGTGTTGTAAAGTTTTCATTGTAGAGGTCTTTTACTTTCTTGGTCAGGTTTATTCCTAGATGTTTTATTCTTTCTAAAGCTATTGTGAATGAGCTCATTTTCTGATTTCTCTCTCAGTCTGGTTATTATTGGTACATAGACAAGCTATTGATATTTGTTTGTTGATTTTGTATCTTGCTATTTCCTTGAATGTGTTTATTAAGCCTAAAAGTTTCCTGGTGGAGTCTTTAGAATCTTTTAAGTATAGGATTATATCATCTGCAAGTACTGAAAATTTGTTTTTTTTCCTTTCTATTTGGGTCCCCTTTATTTCTTCATCTTGATTTATTACTATGTTATGCTATTATATGAAAGTGTTTTCTCTATATTTTCCTATAGTACAGCTTACATTAAGGTTTTTTGTTCATTTTGACTTGATGTTTGTGGAAGGTGAAAAGCAGAGATTTAGTTTTGGTTATCTACATATGAATTTCCAGCATCCCCAGTACTTTTTGATATGGAGGATGTCTTTTTCTAAAGTATGTTTTTGGCATGGGTATAAAAAGTGGCATAAATGTAGTGTGTGAGTTTATTTCTGTGTCCTCTATTCCATTTCATTTCTCTGCCTGTTTTTCTTCCAGTACCACACTTTTTTGATATTATAGCTCTCTATATAATTTTAAATTTGGTATTGTATTACTTCTAGGATTATTTCTTATGCTCAAGGTTGCTTTGGCTTTTCAGAGTCTTTTGTGTTCCCATATGAATTTTAGAATTATTTTTTCTATTGCTATGAAGAATGTCAATGGAATTTTGATGGGAATTTTATTGAATCTGCAGATTGCTTTCAGTAATACAGCCACTTTCACAATATTAATTCTGCTGATCCATGAACATTGGAGGTTTTCCCATCCTCCATTGCCTTATTTCAATATATTCCTTCAATAATTTAGTTTTTCTTATGAAGATCCTTTACCTCCTTGGTTAGGTTTATTCCTAGGCGTATATATTTTAGCCTATTCTGAATGAAATTGTCTCTTGATTCCTTTCTCTATGAGTTCATTGTTTGGTTTTTGGTGCCATCAAGTTGGCTCCAAGTCATAGTGACCCAATGTACAACAGAATGAAACACTACTCAACACTGTGCCATGCATATAATCTTTTTTATGTTTAAGCCTATTTTAACAGTCATTGTGTCAATTCACATAGTTGAGGGTCTTCCTTTATTTTGTGATCCACCACTCTCCTAAATGTGATGTCCTTCTCCATGAACATGTCCTCTCTGACAACTTATCAAAATATATAAGATGAAGTCTAGCCAGTCTTGCTTTCAAGGAGCATTTTGGTTGCAGTTCTTCTAGGATGGATCTGTTAGTTCTTGTGGCAGCCTATGGTATATTCAGTATTCACTTCCAACATCGTAATTCACCATAATTCAAGAGCATCAATACTTCTACTCTTTCCCTTATTCAATGTCCAGCTTTCAAAAGCATATGATGCAACTGAAAATACCATGGCATGAGTCAGGCACATCTTCATCCTCAATGTGACATCTTTACTTTTCAATACTTTGAAGGAGTCTTTTGTGAGAGCTTTTCCCAATGCAATGTGTCTTTTGATTTCTTACTGCTGCTTCCAGGGATATTGATTATAGAAACAAAGTGAAATGTTGGACAATCTCAATCTTTTCTCCATTTATTATGAACTTGCTTATTAATTCAGTTGTAACAACAAACTAAGATAAAGATGAGGATATGATCTCATTACTAGTATATAAAAAATTTTTTTTCAGTACTAGGATGTTGAGTCTCATACGTGTTATGGTAGGCAAGTGACCCACCACTGAGCTGCACCCTCAGCATACTTTTTATTTATTTCTTGACACAGGGTTTTGCTAAATTGCACAGGCTTTGAACTGGCTTTGAACTCACAATCCTCCTGCCTCAGGCTCTCAAGTTGCTGGGACTATAGGCATGTACCCTGATGTTCAGCTACGTTACCAATTTTTCTATATTGACTTTATATCTTGACAATTTACTGAAAGTGTTTATTAAATCTAAGAGTCTTCTGGTGGAGCCCATCAGGTCTTTTATGTATAAGATATTACCCTCTGCAAATATCAATACTTTTGCTTCTTTCTTTCTTATTTGTATCACTTCTATTTTTTTCTCTTGCCTTATTACTCTAGTTGATATTTTAAGCACTATCTTGAATAACAGTGATGGTGGACACCCTTGTCTCATTCCTGATTTTAGAGACTGCTTTCAGTTTTATTTTCCTATTTACTACAAGGTGGGCTATATATTTGTCCTATATAGTCATGTTATGTTATGATACAGTTCTCTTTTCTCCAGAGTTTTTATCATGAAAAGATGTTGAATTTTTTGAGGCATTTTTCTGTCTCTATTGAAATGATCATGTAATTTTTGTCCTTGGTTCTTTTTATGACCTGTATTAAATTTATCAGTTTGGATATGTTGAAACATTCCTTGTATACCTGGCATAAAACCAAGTTGATTATGGTGTATGATCTTGTTATTGTGTTTCTGAACTTGGTTTGCAAGTATTTTATGGAGGGTTATTTCATCTACATTCATGGATGAAATTGGCCTATAGTTTTCTTTGTGTGTGTGTGTGTGTGTGTGTGGTTGCTTTGTTTTTACTTAGTTTTGATATCAGGGCAATGTTACTATCATAGAATGAGTTGAAAGCATTCCTTCCCTCCATATTTTACGGAATAGTTTGAGGAAAATTGGTATCAGTTTTCTTTAAATGTCTAGTAGAATTCAGAAGTAAATCTTTTTAGTCTGGGAATTTCTGTTTTATGACTTTTTGCTACTGCTTCAATCTCATTGCTTGTTATTGATCTGTTTAAATATTCATATCTTTTTTGCTTAATTTTGGTAGGTCACATGTGTCTATAAATTTTGCTATTTCTTCTATATTTTCAAATTTGTTGGAACAATAGTTTGTGAAATATTTTCTAATGATCTTTTGATTTTTATATTTTTAGTGTTATCTGTGGTAAGATCCACTTTTGCCTCTACTTTATTATTATTAATTTGGATTATCTCTCATTTTCTTTTGATATGCTTGGCTAAGAGTTTGTCAATCAAAGAACCAACTCTGTTACATTGATCATTTGTGTTATTCTTTTGGTCTGCATTTGATTAACTTCTGCTATCATCATTATTGCTGGGATTTAGCTCAGTTGGTAGAGCACTGCGCTGCAGTCTCTGAGGTCTCCAGTTCAATTCCCAGCACGTAAAAATGGGAGAAGGGCCTGGCAATCCACTCCCAAAGCAATCCCGAAATAGTCAGGCATTGAAAACCCTATGAGGGTCACTATGAGTCAGATATTGACTCGACGGCACCTAACAACAACAACAACATCATCATTATTATTTCTTTCCTTCTGCTGATTTTTGGTTTGGTTTTGTTTTTCTCAGACATTGAAATTCATCATTAGGTTATTTATTTGTGACCACTTGTTTTTTGTTTGTTTATTTGAGACAAGGTTTCAATATGCAGCTGAGGTTGGCCTGGAACTCACTATGTAGACTAGGCTAGTCAGGAACTTGAGACCCTCCTGCCTTGCCATCCAAGTGGTAGAATTATAGGCATGTGCCACCAGTCCCACCATGGTCTCTCTGATGTTTCAATGTACATAGGCATAGCTACAAAATTATCTCTTAGAACTGTTTTTTGCTATGTCTCAGTTTCTTTGGTAAGTAGTGTTTTATTTCCATTTTATTGTACAGTTTTTTTCATAGCATGCACAAATCTGTCACTGCCACTTTCCAATATTATAAGTAATGATAATGAAACTTTCTACTGACTCTTACATCTATGGTTTATGAATTCATATGTAAGAATAGTATTAGATGTTTAAACATTAAAGACATCTCCACCAAAAAAAAAAAAAAAGGATTTAGATGAATATGTTCATTTACAGAATATATTTTACTGTGTGCCTGTCTTCTTTTACATAGCATGGTGTATTCTGATTCATCTATTTTGGTACAGAATATAAAACAGTTCAGCCACTATGAAAACAGTTTGGGTATTCTACAAAAAGTAAAACAAAGAATTAAATATAGAGAAACCAGGTCAAGATAGCAGATTGCTAACACCCTTCTAGAGACCCGGTGAAGCAGAATAGCTAAAATAGCAAAATATCTGCTTTACACTAAACAGAGAAAAATAGAAAAAAGGAAAAGAAAAAATAACTGGAGTCCATAAGAGTTGAGTAGATAGTCTCAGGGGGCTGGGATTTAGCTCAGTTGGTAGAGCGCTGTGCTGCAGTCTCTGAAGTCCAGAGTTCAATTCCCAGCACTGCAAAAATGGGAGAAGGGCCTAGCAATCCATTCCCAAGGCAATCCTGAAACAGCCATTGAAAACTCTATGAGGGTCGCTATGAGTCGGATACTGACTTGACAACACCTAACAACAACAACAACAACAACAAGATAGTCTCAACTACAGGTAAGAATAAAAGTGCTCTACTGAATTTTGGGGTGGCCACTTGTCATGATTTGAACATAAATTGTGCTCCAAATGTAATATCATTTTTTTCCCAGCTGATGGCACTGTCCTGGGAAATTGTGGAACTTTCTAGGGCAAGTCTACTTTTTATAAGTGAGCCACTCAGGGCATGCCCTTGGAAGTTTTAATCTTGGAACTGTGGATCCATGCTCTCTCTGCTTCCTGCTCACAAAGATTAAAGGTCATCTACCATGGGCTCTGACCCCTGCCACTGCCACACCTGCCCCACCACCATTATGGACTGATCTTCTGTCTTTGAAACCTCAGTAAATCTCTTCTTCATTAAGATTGTTTTGACTGTTTCTTTCTGCTAAAATGATGAGACCTGTTAGCTGTTTAAAAGAGAATAAAGCTTGTACACATCCTGCCTTCATTCTAAAGATTTGAGTGAGGCTGCTTATAAAAGTAATCAATTAACTTGGTAGAGGAAACATCAAAAATGCCTAATATACAGGCCATATGTTGGTTGCTCCTTGCTGCATTCAACCAGATATATAAAGAGAAAATAGGGCATAAATCACAGTAGGAACAAGAAGAAAGCGTACTGTTTAAAAATGCAAAAATCCTAGGTGATAAAGAATTTTTAAAAGTTACTGCAAACAGAGATGGTTCTGGTCAGGCAAAGAGATAAAGAATGGCTGTACACTTTGCACTAGGACAATATAGATAGCACAGAAAGAGTCAACCTCCTCCCCTCCAATTAAGGCCCTATGATCTGAAACAAAAAACTATTTGAAAAGAGAGTTACTGAAAAAGCTATCTCCTAGACAGATTCCTGAAAAGATATTACTCAGGGAAATTTTTTCTCAGCCTGAATATACAGACCCTGCCACTACATCTGAAAGGATGAGTCTACCTCTTGAACCAGCAGCTCAATATGAGTTTGAGGTCAGAGTCAGGCTGTGTGACTTAGTGAAACTCTGACTAAAAATAAAAAATAAAAATGGTCTAGGGTCCAGCCCCAGTGGTAGAGCACTTGCAAAGTATGTGGTAGACACCATGTTCAACTACAGAATATCATAAATAAATGAATGAATATATAAATATATAAATAAGCTAACACTTGTAGTCTTCTTTAAACAAAAAATATCTCATTTTGTGATGATTGTAGTGATATAATATATGTTGAAGTCATAGATAGCAAGTTGTATTACTTTTAGAATATAACTTTAGATAAAAATCATGATTACTGACATGGCAAAATATTCTGTAAAAAGTTAAGTGTCTAAGAGCTCTACCAATTTTAAAGATAGATATTAGAAAATAGCACAGATTATTTAAGATGTAGCTCAATAGTAGTAGTTGTAGTAGCATGTGCAATGTTCTAAGCTCAACCCCATAGTGCTGCAAAAAAATTAATCATTAAATTAATATTTGTTTTACATAAATGTGCTATTCACCTGTAAAAGGACAGAGAAAATTAGAAATGTTGAAGTTTATAAAATATTTGGGTATCATTTCACTAAATCAGTATTTTCCATGTATAATTTATTGCACACCAGTTACGTATGTGGTTTGAAGACTTTTACAAACATATATCTGAGAGGCAACTATAGGATAATCTGAGTTTTATTAAGGAAATATTATATTTCTTTAAAACAAAAATAAGATAAAAATTTTAGTGAGCTTAGCATGCACTTTCTAGGTTGTCTTTTTCAAAACTGACCAGCGCTGCTTGCAAGACACTGTCTTTGTTAGTTTATTGCCTATTATTGTGAATTAAGGAAAATATGAAGAAAGTTATAAGAAAGATATCAAAGTTTTATGTTCAGCAGACCCAAAATACTCTGCAATATTAGTAGCTGAAGGAATTATTTTACTTTTAAATTAAGGCTCATTTTAATTACTTTTGACGTGCAGTAAAATGAATCAACACATAACAACTTCACTAGCCAATTTAGGTTTCAAAGCAATATTCTCTGGGCAGATTCTTTCAGGAGAGTGGTTGCCAAACTCTATTTTATACAAGTTGCAAACAGTAGTAAAATAGAGCTACCCAATATCCCTAGTATCAATTTCTGAATATGAATATGAAAGACAAGTATCTTTATGTTAAAACTTTCCAAGTTAACACAGATCATGCAGGTCTAGAATCATTCTTATGAAATAATAGAGAATATTTTTCTAAGTGTGTGTTATAAGCAATTATATTTTGCAGTTTTGTAAATTACATATTACCTTGCAACTTAAATAATGAAAAGCATGCACAATCTTGAGGGATTTTGTTTGTTTTATTTTCAGATCATCATTGTTATCTTTTTCAGGTTTATTTTAATTTGTTTTTCAAGACAATGAACTTTGGACAAATATTTGCCAATTCCAAACACATCTAACCATTTTACTTGAAGAAATCTTCCTAAATAATTTTCACATAAACAATGATAACATCTGTAGGACTTTGTGACTGATTGAAAGCATTCTCCTACATATAAGTATCACTTAAGACCACCTTCAATTTCTTAGCTAAACTGGCTTGTCAGAAAACATTTTGCGTTTTCCTAGTGCATGGTTAATAAGAAAAGGGCAGCTATTGAGTATGTGTTCAACAGGCTGAAGAAAAGAGTTGGTATTAGAAAGAAACTATAATTGAAATATAAGTGATTGAAGCATAGCAAAAATCACTGGTAAAGGCTGTTATCACTCCAGTGAAGAGTTTAGTTTAGCCTTCAATTGATTCCTGTAATTTCTGGGTATAAGCCTTCACCATTCTTTCATAGTCTCATGGGAAACTGTAGGAAAAAATTGAGAGGAAATTGGCAAAAACTCCCAAACTGGGAAAACAGCTTTTGAATATCTGGTTAGTAAATTAGAAATCTAGGGAAAATGAAAGTAACTTGGTTGCACGTTTGTACAAAACCCTTCCTGATTGGACAATTGGACTGAAAGCTGATTGGCTTAGGCCATTGTGTGGGCGAGCTATATAAGGAGCTGCAGTGGCAGCTCTACCCTTTACACCTTTACGCCTTTTTGCCCAGACCATCCTCTAAGCAAGAACTTCTCGCCCGTTCCTGCCCAGACCACTGATGAGGAAACAGCTTTCCTGCTCTCCCTTGGACCTTCAGTGAGGAAAGAACGCTCTCCTGCCATGACCATTAGCAAGGAAAGAACCTGCTCTCCATCTGATCACCAATGAAGCAACAGCTGTCTCCTCGTGACCACCAAGACCACCAACATGGGTGTTTGCCCCTGGAAGGCAAAAGCGCCTGAGGCTTTTCCTTTCTCCCATCACCGCAGGTGTCCTGAGGGCCACAGAAGTCCATGCACCTCACCCAAGGGTCCCGAGTGAATTGTGTTTAGTATCTGTGTGCGTGGCGGTGCAACCCATCTGAACCTCCAGGCCGGACAGGGAGGTGCGTGCCCCACAGGAAACATTTGTGATGTCAGAATTACTACTCAGGGTTGCAGTACTGTGACATGTTTTTGAGCTCTTCAAGGCTTGACAAGCACAGTAATTATATTTAGTACAGGTCTCTCACCTCTCTTACTCATGCACTTTAATCAGACACACAGTGAAAATACATAAAGTGTGCAATTCTAGAATAAAAAAGAGTCTGTTTAAATGTTACCTTTAAGGTTATACAGATATGCCTGAGATTTTGAAAACTGGGTAATCTTAACAAATGATTTATGTTGCTGTTTTTAAGGCTAGTATGATAATGGGGTTTTCTATAGAAATTGCTACAGCTCTAAATAAATAAGTAAATAAATAGTTCTAGTCAGTTAAGCACATTCTAGTTCAGCCAGTGCCAAAAACATTCTATGTATCATTTTTAAATATTATTTATCTTCTGTAACTGTACATATCAAAATTAATTTTTTGTAGAGAAGTTACTAATAGGACATTACAAGTACTTCTGCATGAAATCTGTTAGTACCTAATGCAAAAGACAAGATATAAAAATATTATGAAACTGTTATTTCTGAAACTGTTGAATCAAATAGGAAAATTAATACTTAAACTCTTTAGTTATTTCATTATAACAATAGGATGCATTTTGAATGTTCTGTATATTAGGACTATGCAAATTTAATTGGAAGCCTTATATTCATATTTTATAAAATAAATAGTGGAAAGCTGAGACAGGAGGATCACAACTTCAAAGACAGAGGCAGCTTGTGTAACTTAGCAAGACCTTGTCTCAAAATGGAAAAATAAAATAATGGTCTGAAGGTGCATCCTATTAGTAGAACGCTTGCAAATTATGTGCACAATCCTGGGTTCAATCTCTAATTCCCATAAAAAAAAAAAGTGAAATTAAACAAATAGTGACTCACATGACATTTGTTTTGTAGGTACTCTAACATATTTGTTGTAAGAGGAAACCACACAGCTTGAATTATGTAGTTCTACTATATTAAAAAATATATAATGGTAATGCATAAAAATATACCATCGATAAGGATAATAAAACACTGAAGTATTTGGAAAATATTTTTTAAATGTTTTATTATACACTTCATTTTAAATAAAGACAATATCTATAACAAAAAGAAAATAGTATAGTCTGTAACAATTAAAATAGTAATCTAAATTTAAAATTTCTTTCCTTCTTTTTTTTTTTTGTGATACTTGGTGGTCGAACTTAGGGTCTTGGGTTTGCATGCTTTACAATACCACTGAGCTGCACCTCCAGCCCATTTTTTTTTACTCTTTGAGACATGGTCTCACTAATTTATGCCTCTTGTCTCTAACTTGCGATCCTCCTGCCTCTGCCTCCCAAATCACTGGGATTAAAGGCGTGCACCACTGCACCCAGCTTAAATTTAAAATTTCTATGAAAATCACAGGAAAATGAAATGATATGCTACAGACTGTGAGAAACTATTTGCAGAACATATATGTGATCTGTATCTGAAATATATGAAGAATACTTACACTGAGCAATAAAAAATATCAAATAAATAATGGGCAAACTATGTGGACACTGTTCCAAATGACTATATCCTTACAAAAAATTATTAGAATATTCACAATTATTGGTTATTAGGTAAACACTAAATAAAATAAAAATCATATAACTATACACCTCAAAGAAATTTAGGTGAAATTTGACTGAAATGTTTTTAAAAGGACAATACTAATTGCTAGTGAGAATGAAAAGTATCAGGAATTTACATTTGTTCATGGTTGGGATCTAAAATTACACAACCCTAGGAAAATAGTTTTGATGTTTCTTACAAAACTTAAACATGAGAAATTATAATGTAATCCCAATATCACGCTACTAGGTATTTATTGATTTAAAAATTTTACCACATGAAAATCTGCATGTAAATGTTTATAACAGATTTATTCATTACTGGAAAAAAACATGAAGAAAACATACAGTTCTCATCTAAAAGTAAACAGGAAAATGTGATAAACAGATACTATTCAGCCATACAACTGTTTAAGCCTCAAAAAAGACATTCATGAATAAATCCTAATATATAGTTATGTTAAAGAAGCCAGCATGAATAATGTTAACTACTACATTGATTTACATATCATTCTGTAAAAAATCAAATAATTGAAATAGTAAATAGATCAGTGTTTAACTGAGATTCAAAGTGAGGGTAGAGGTTGAAAAGATGAAACGAGATTTTGAGGGCAAGAAAATTTTTCTTCTTTTTTCCTTCCTTCTTTAATTTTCTTTCTTTCTTTCTTTCTTCCTCTCTCTCTCTCTCTCTCTCTCTCTCTCTCTCTCTCTCTCTCTCCCTCTCTCTTCTCCTCCTCCTCCTCCTTCTTCTTCTTTTACTGTGCTGTTGAATCCAGCTTCTTGTGCATTCTAGGTAACTGCTCTACCACTCAAATGCACCCCCAGCCAATTTTTTAATTTTTATTTTGAAACAAAGTCATGATAAGCTACACAGACTGCCTCTGGTCTTGACTCTGTGATCTTCCTGCCTCAGTCTCCCTAATAGTTAGGATAATCAAGGTTCACCAGTGTGTCCACCAAGAAAACTTTTTTATATGACACTAAAATGATAGTTTATATCATGAATGCCAAACCCATAGAATTTTACTTGGAGAATAAACCTTAATGCAAATCTTAAAAAACAATTTAAAGAAGATCAGAGATTGCTGGGATGGAATGAATACTGTGACAAAATAATCTAAGTACAGTATAATTGTATGAAATTATCAAATTTAAGAGGTTAGTGTAATAACGTGTTGACTTAAGTAACAGTGGAAATGAGGGGAAACTATAAGGCTAAAGATAATAAAAACAGAACATAAGCATATTGCATTTTGTCAAGTTATCTCCTACAGAGTTACCAGCTAGCAATTCTGAAAGCAGAATGTGTACATTAGAAGTGAATGATGTTAACTGAATGTGGTGGAGCATGCCTGTAATCCCAGAGACTCACGAGGCAGAGGCAGAAGGTTAGGATCACAAGTTCAAGGTCAGAGGCAGCCTGTGTAATTTGGTGAGGCCCTGTCTTAAGTTAAAATAAATAAAATAGAGGTAGGAGATCCAGCTGATTGCTAGCTAGCATGCAAGGCCCGGGGTTAAGCCCCTCAGTACTGCCACAAAAAAAAAAAAAAAAAAAAAAGGAATGAAGAAATAAATGGATTTCAGACAGTAGAAACTAGGTTTCTCTTTGAGTAAGAAGTTTCAGAAAAGTTAATATGAAAGCTAAAAAAATAATGTGTTGATTAGAATTAGAGATATGACATCTCATGCTTACTTTAAGGCAGACACAGATTTGTATATTAGAAATATTTACAGATATGTTTATAGATACTTCTTAGTATACACATTTATATTTCCTCACTCTGTCAGCTGAATTTAGAAGACACTATAGTAGCAATCAGAATACCTAAATAAATAAATAGAAACTATAACAACGAGTATGTCACAGAGAAACCAGAAGACAGCTGAAAGAGTTCCAGATAGCTAAAAGTGAAAAAAACTTGAGAACCAAAGAAAGTAGTATTGTGTTATAACAACATGCAAAATAAATATTGATGAGTTCATACTAAAATAAAGACATAATTGTTTTTTAATAAATACATTGTCATGAATAAGTGAAGGGTGCTAGAAAACTCTCTGTGAAAAAGTATTCTAAATTATTGATGGAGATGGTCCATCCTCAAGGATTTGAGTAAGTCCTGATTCCTCAAGTGGGTTTAGATTTTTTTTTCCAAAAAGTACAGAATGGAACAGGAAAAAGAATAACTCTGTAGAGGAAAAACCTAACACACACTGCCTCAACTTGGTGATCAAAGTTAACATGAGAAGTGATAATCATATTGATTTGATTTTGATGAATTTGTCTTATTACCTCTGTGGTCTTACTTCTGCTGTGAACTCACAGCCTCAGGCAAATTATCATAAAAGCACCAAGCAATTTTCATGATGTCGGAAGCTAAGCAGGGTCGGGCCTGGTTAGTACCTGGATGGGAGACTGCCTGGGAACACCAGAAGCTGTAGGCTTGGGAGAAGGACCTGGCAACCCCCTCCCAAAAATCAAGCTGCCATTGAAAACCCTATTAACAGCAAAGAAGCACTGACAATAGTGTTTCCCCTGTTGTACAGAGGGTCGCTATGAGTCGGATACAGACTCGACGGCACCTAACAACAACAACAAAGTCATGAAAATTGTCAAGATCACCAAAAAGTCTGAGAAACAGCATTTTTACAACCTGGAGGGACCAGAAAGGACATAATAACTAAATACAATTTCCTGACTTTTGAGGGCTCTGTAATAGGAAAAAAAAAAAAAAAAAGACATTAGGTAAAAACTAAGGATGTCAGAAAAAAGTATGACGCTAACAAGCTGTAAAACGGTAATAGTGACTCAATTATGAGCACCTACCATGTTAATTTAGTACATTAATATAGAGGAGACTGGGTGTGTAATTTATGGGAAATCTACACTATCGTTGACATTTCTGTAAATGAAAAACCCATTTTAAAATGAAAAACATAAAACCCTCTACCCCACAAATGCCACTTTAGTTTGGTAATAAATGCTCAATGTTGATATATTTTTCAATTTCATTCATACTTAAACAAAATATCAATGTTTTATTATTTTTGTTGTTAGTATCAGACTCATAGCAACCCTATGCACAACAGGCAAAACACTATTGTCAGTGCTTCTCTGCTATTCATAGGGTTTTCAAAGGCAGATTGATTTTTGGGAGTGGGTTTCTGGGTCCTTCTCCCAAGCCTACAGCACCTGGTGTTCCCAGACAGTCTCCCATCCAAGTATTAACCAGGCCTGATCCTGCTTAGCTTCAGAGATCTAATGGCACAGTGGAATGACTGCAGGCATTATTATTTTTATGGAAAAAAATTATGGGACTACAAAGACATCAATAGTGAATGTACATTTTTATATCTGTATAAGCAAATGGTTTTAGTGATGGGGAGAATGGTTGCGTTTCTAGTAGTTAAAATTACAGTAACTCGAAAATTTAAGAAATTTGCCCAAAAGTTACTATCCGTCACATTTTCTTTGATACTCTATTTTCATTAGCAGGTATGTACTTATCCTTTTCCAGAAATGAAATACAGATACTTCCCTACAGACTATTTTATGTTCAATAACAGTAGAATGCTTTTGCACAACAATAAATTTTTATGTGACATACAATTACTGAAGCACAAATCTAATATGTCTGAGAGATTATATATCTCCCCATGATAGCTGAAGCCATCATTATACTTGAAATCAGTTTACATTGGTAGACAAATAATGTTAAAAGTAATTGTATATTATGCCATCACAGCTAAGGAGAAATCCAAGATGAATTTTTTTTATTCAATTGTATTTAATGCTTTATGGGAGAACACAGAGGAAAATAGAAAGACAATGAAATTATGCAAATGTTTTATATCAAACTGGCAGTTAAAGGTGTGAGATACATTTGCTTCAAGAATGATAAGGAATCGTGATTCAGGGATATGTATGATATCTGAATTATCTAAAAGATAAGGACAGGAAATTAGCACTTATTTTTTGCTTAGATTGGAAAAAAACGAAACAAAACTAAAAAATATATATAAATAGCTTTGTTGTTGTTATTGTTAGGTGCCATCGAGTCGGGTCCAACTCACAGGGTTTTCAATGGCTGACTGTTTCAGGATTGCCTTGGGAGTGGGTTGCCACGTCCTTCTCCCATTTTGCAGTGCTGGGAAATCGAACTCGGGACCTCAGAGACTGCAGAGCAGCTCTCTACAAACTGAGCTAAGTAGAAAGGGGATAAGTAGCTTAGACACCTCAAAAAATAAGGAAAGAAGAAATTTTTGAGTTTCTATTTAGTTTTTATTTAACTGTAGCAAGCTTAGTTGCTTCTTCTGCGGATCAGGGTTCCATCCCAGTTCTGCAATCCACTCTCAAAGCAAACCCCAAACAATCAGTCATTGAAAACTCTATGAGGGTTACTATGACTCGGACCTAACTCTAGGACACCTAACAGCAACAATAATCCTTATCTCCCGGTTACCACACATAAAGAAACAGTTATAGGAAAACCTACAAAATTTACATGTGTGACACTTATTTGAATTTTCAGGAGGTGAAAAAGAAAAACTATCTAATAGATTCAGAAAATCAAAGAAAGAATGCTTTCCCCTGCAAGGTGGTACAGAAAACTATGTCACATCTTACCTGCCGTGGCATCATTTTCTTTATTTTTGTCATTATAATAGATAAAACTCAGAATATATAATTTATAGAATTAACCCCATGTCTTAAGACCTGCATTTCCTATTTAAAAAAAAATTTTTTTTGTTACTTTTTGCCTGGAAGTAGGTTGAAGGTGAGTTTACATCCAATATTATCTAAAGAGACTTTAGGGCTTGGCAAGGTAGTTCACACCTGTAGTCTCAGGGACATGGGATGGAAGCAGGAGGCTCACAGGTTGAAGGCCAGAAGCAGCCTATGTAGCTTAGGGAGACCCTGTCTGAAGATAAAAAAAAAAATGAACCGGAGTGCAGCCCAGTGGTAGAGCACCTGCAAAAGGTGGGTTAATTAAAGAAAGACCACGGGAGATTTAACAAATGTTCCAAGTCTCAACTGTGGTAGTTGGTAGCTCAATGTATACATTCATTAAAACCAATGTCAATAGAAAATTTTAATAAAAATGCAATGTCATAAAATAATTGTTAATTTTTGATAATCTGATGAATCGTTAATTATATTACATATTATTGGTCAAAATATTTCCATTCCTAGCAGCTTCTGAAACTATTTCATATGAATGTGAAATTTAATAATTTCAAATAAACTGTAGACTACAAAATAAGAAATTAATTATCATCTAGTTTATGTATTTCAATTATTATTTCCTCTCTAGTTTGTTGGATTTGATATAAATATGCTTTAAGAAATTCTATTTTAATATTTTTTCATAATATTTTCTTATTATATAAAAAGAAAATGAGAGATGTTTTATAATTAAATGATTGTGACATTTTTATAATGAAACAAAAAATTATCACTTTAGCTGTTTTGGAAAGCCAAACATATGGAGGATATATTCTATAGGCAAATAAATTATGAAAGTAGCTAAATAATCTATGAAAGAATTTTCTTCTATAGAACATTTTAGTTTTTGTAAATGTATACATTCACATATTTCATAATTCATTAAAAAGTTAAAAATATACTATTCAGCCCGGTGTGGTGGTTCAGGCCTGTAATCCCAGCAACTTCAGAGGCAGAGGCAGAAGGATCACAAGTTCAAGTTGAGAGGCAGCCTCTGGAATTTAGCAAGACTCTGTCTCAAAATAAAACAGAAAAAATGAGCTGAGGGAGTGGCTCAGGGGTAGAGTGCTTGAAAAAGCATGCATGAAGCCCTGGATTCAATTCTCAAGTACGAGAAAAAAGACACACACACACACACACACACACACACACACACACACACACACACACACACACACATTTTCAATGGGTGATTGTTTCAGCATTGTTTCAGGAGTGGATTGCCTCATCTTTTTCCTGTTTTGGGGGTGCTGGGGATCAAACCTGTGTCCTCAGGAACTAGAGAACAGTGCTCTGTCAACTGAGGTAGACCCCAGCCCTGATATATATGTATGTATATGTATTTATTGTTGTTAGGTGCCATTGTTAGGTGCCGTCAAGTTGCATTGGGCTCAGCAATCCTACGTACACCAGACCAATCACTCCCCAACACTGGTGCCATGCCTGGCACTATTGTCAGTGCTTCTCTGCTATTCACAGGCTTTTCAGTGGCTGATTGAGGACTGTTTTGAGAGTGGGCTGCCAGGTCCTTCTGTCATTTCTTGCCGTGCTGGGGATCAAACCCAAGGCCTCAGAGCAAGCATAGTGGCTCTCTATCAATTGAGCTAAACCCCGTACATGGGTACATACATTGTGCGCCTTTAGGTAGAATTCAAGAAGGTATTACTATTTAAAGTAAATATTTGTAAATCTATATAATGAACTGCATAGAAAACAGATGATACATGCTTTATCTTTTTAAATTGATACAAATTTGTTATTTACCATTAGCTACACTTGAGAATAAGCCCATTTATACAAGGTTAACCATTATTTTCTTCTTTCTTTCCTTCCTTTTTCCTTCCTTCCTTCCTTCCTTCCTTTCTCTTTCTTTCTTTCTCTCTGTCTGTCTTTCTTTGTTTCTTTCCTTCTTTCTTTTGCGGTACTTGGAGGCTGAATCCATGGTCTTGCACATATTTTGCAAGTATTTTACTACTGCTCGGTACTTTGAGCCCATTTTTCATCTTTTATTTTGAGTCAGGGTCTCACTAAGTTATTAACATGGCTTCTGGCCTCAAACATGTGGTCCTCCTCCTTCAGCCTCTGGACTCGGTATTACAGGTCTGTGCCACCATGCCTGGCTAACATTTTACATATATATATATATATATATATATATATATATATAATATAATATATAATATAATATATAATATAATATAATATATATTATATATATATGGGCTGGGATTTAGCTCAGTGGGTAGAGCACTGCGCTGCAGTCTCTGAGGTCCTGAGTTCAATTCCCAGCACCGCAAAAGTGGGAGAAGGACCTGGCAATCCACTCCACTGGCAATCCACCATATATATATATATATATATATATATATATATATATATATATATATATATGTACATATATATATATGTGTGTGTGTATATTTCTATTTTGTATAAATGTATGTGAAATGTTCTGTTCATATACATAAGAAGAAATGTATCTCCTTAACAGGGTTGACAGATTATAATGTCACTGAGATTTTGGAATACACAGTGCTGCATTAATACATATAGGCAAGTTGATATTTTTCTCCAAAAATATTTCATTCATGAATGAGCTAAGTTCTAAAATAATACAAAAATCTAACAATAAAGTTATATTTTTTATTATTAGACTACACATTTAAGATAGTCTTTTTGAAAGAATGATAAAACAGGATATGGAAGCTTCTTGCAATAAACTAAATTAAAATTTTTCTAAAAATTATGTGCTAAAATGTTATAACAACTTTCCTTATAATGTTCTATATGTCCATTGCTATTCATACTTATTTATATGCTCTTATTTATATTATTTTTATAAGTATTATTAACATATTTCAGCAGATGATAAAACTAGTTTTTAAAAAGTTTAAGTATTTGACCAAAAAAGAATTAGTATAACAAAAAAATTGAGAGATATGCCTCAATTCTGAAATCTTTAGTAGTTCTCCTATATCACAGAAAATTTTGGGGTTTTTTATGCTATGGATTTTAGATTTTATGCCTTGATATTATATCAATAATGGTAATGTTCATGAACACTCATTATTTGCCAGGCATTGTTTTAATTTGTTTTCCATATATTGACTGATGATCTTAGTAAGAAACCTATTAGTAGGTTCCAAGAGTACTTCCACTTACAGATGAGAAAATTTATGGTGAGATAGGATGAAATCTAGTCATTTGATTAAGTTATTAAAGTAACACAATAGAAGAAGAACGCAGCTATACATACCAACTGGACTTTCTCCAGTCACCTTATATTTGAAGGTAAGTCTAGATAAAATCAAAAGTATGCTTTAGAATGATTTCTAAACTGGTATGAGGACTTAGGATTCCCCTTGTTCACCTGCCTGGCACTGTCAAGTTGAGAATTTTCATTTCATGATATCTACTTTTCAGTGTCACTTTGGCCTCAAAAAATTGCACAGTTAGTATAGATAGCTCCCCAATTAGCTTTATCTGATTCTCAGTATTACTATCTTATATTGACATAGAAGGTTTATCAAACTGCACAATGGATTGCCATTCAGCTTTAAAAAGAATGAAATGTTGTCATTTGCACCAAAATGAATGGAACTGTTGAATATTTTGTCAAGTTAAATAAGCAAGACGCAGAAAGACGAGTTCAGTATGTTCTAATGTGTGAAGTTAAAAAAAAATATCAACCTGGTAACTGCAGAATGTGAGGGAGGTTTAGTGTGCATAAAGTAAATCTGGACTTTATCAATACACATTGTACACATGACTTGCCATATTACATTCAATTCATTTAATGTGTAGAATTAATATACATTAAAGAAAAACTTAAAAAATTATAAAAACAGTTCAGATCAGTACATGCATTAGGTAGGTAGCAATTGAAAGGCTAAAGCAATATCTTCTATCTATATATGTTCTAAGTACATATCATGTATATAGTGCTCTTTTTCCCATAGCTAAGATTTCATGGCCCAGCAAAGGATTAAAATGGGAGAAGCATCATTCACTATGATGTCTAGTACTCCGTTAGCAAAATTTTTCTTCCTTGTGACTACAACATTATGCTTCATTGATCAAGAGATCTTTTTCCAAAGGGAAGAGTGCTACACAGGAGACATAAAAATTATTGTATTGAAGTGGAAATTAAGTCATCCACCTGGTTAATTTGAATTCCTCCTGCCTCTGAATCTGGTAAAGAAAAAAGTTAGTGCACTGGCTTGGGTAACTGATTCTTGAGTAATGAAAAAAATAGGTCTTTACTACACAAAAGGGGCAAACAATATAAGAGATTACTTATAGTATCTCTTAGTACTGCTCTCTTTTAATCAAAGTAATGGAGAATTATGCTAATGGAATTCAAGATGCCCTAATGAAACACTCTTCAACACTATTGCCATGCCTGTCAATATGTCAGTGCTCCTCTGTTATTTATAGGGTTTTAGATGGATGTTTTCTTTTTTCAGCAGTGGGCTGCCAGGTCCTTCTCCTGTATTTGAGATGCTGGGGATCAAACCCAGGGCCTCACAATGCTCAGAGCAGTGTCCTACCAACTAAGTGAAACTCTAGCTGATGAACATAATTCAAGCAGGACTACTAATGGCCCAGACTTGTCAGTAATGAAGGTCACTCCACAAGATAAGAAGCTGCCATAGTTTGGATCTTGAACATCCTCTGAAATCCTGTGTATTAAAGACATGATTTCCTAGTTGGTGCTAGTGGGAGGTGGTGGGAACTTTGAGTTGTGGAGCCTGATGAGTGGTTCCCAGTTCATTGGTGATGTGTGCCCAAAGGTAATTGCTTAATCTCCTTTGTGGCCACTTTGCTCTCTTTTGCTTAGTGGCGATGAGCTGAGTGTTTTTACTCTTGATGTGATGTGCTAACTTGCCAAAGGCCCAAAGTGATGATTCATAGACTGAAACCTCCAAGATTGTGAACCAAAGTAACTTTTTCCCTTTATAACTTAATTTTATTAGATATCATTATAGTAACAGAAATATTACTAACAAGGCAGTTAAGGTTCTTGATGAAGGCAAAGTGAATATGGGATGAGTAGTAGAAGAAGGCAATTATAAATTCTAGCTACAATCAGATAGGTGAAGAAATGGAGAGCATAATACTGCAATTTTTGTGGATGATTAGTCCTTATTTTGTCAGAAATGTATGTGTGTATATACCATGTGCCACTGAAGTCTCTGAATAGCAGAGAAGCATTGACATAGTGCTGGGCATGGAACAGTGTCAGGGAATGTTTCATTCTAGAGTACATAAGGTCACTATAAGTTGGACCAACTTGACAGTACCTAACAACAAAAATATATCATATAGCACCTAACAACAATATATCATATATGTCAAACATTTTAATTTTATTCCCACTCATATTCCCTTATGGGCTGCAAATTAGCTCAGTTGGTAGAGTGCTGCTCTCTACTCCCTGCTTCTGAGGACCCAGGTTTAATCCCCCCAACATTGCAAGAACAGGAGATGGATATGGCAATTCACTACCCAAGCAATCTAGAAACAATTAGCCATTGAAAGCTTATGAGGATCACTGAGTTGCATCCCTACTGGATGGCACCTAACAACAACAATGTATCTGCTTATATTCTAAAATAACAAGTATTTTCATTAATTTTTTTGGTTAGTGTGTAACAAATATTTCAATGCTTGACTTCACCTCATATTATTTCAGGTACAGAATTATCAAGAGAATTATCATTTCATCCACAAACTCTGCATCCTTTTTGGGGGGATGAGGGTTAGAAAGCTTTTTGGTGTAAACAAGATAAGTATGTGATGGGTGAAAAATTATTTTATTATTATCTTTATTTGGATACCAACTTGGTAAGGGTAGAACTTTGACATTATTTATAACATGGCTGAGATATAGTACTTAGTTATTCAGTTAAATACTAATTTTGGTGCTGCTGGGAAGGTGTTTATTCATTGATTGTTTTGTTTTGTTTTTAATGTGGATAACACCCACAGTCAGATGACTTTAAGTAAATTAATGTCTATTATCTTGACCTCATCCAATCAAGGAAAATGACTTAATAACAAAACTGAAATTTCCCTGAGGAATTATGTCTCAAAACTACAGCATCAATTGTTAGCCAGGAATTTCTGGTCTGACAGCCTGCCCTACAGCTTGAGGACATGTCAAGTCACACAACCATATGAGCCAATGTGTATATATGAATTAACAACACACACACACACACACACACACACACACACACACACACACACACATATACAGAGTCATCCTTCCCTTTCAACAGGTTCTATGTTAATGGATTCACCAATAGATATAAATTATTAAAAAGAAATTGTTTCTATACTATACATGTACAGACTTTTTTCTAATCAATAATTGTTAAATAATAAATTGCGTTCATTATTTGCATAGCATTTACATTCTATTGTTGTTGTTGTTGTTGTTAGGTGCCGTCAAGTCGGTATCCGACTCATAGCGACCCTCTGTACAACAGGGGAAACACTATTGTCAGTGCTTCTCTGCTGTTCATAGGGTTTTCAATGGCAGATTGATTTTTGGGAGGGGGTTGCCAGGTCCTTCTCCCAAGCCTACAGCTTCTGGTGTTCCCAGGCAGTCTCCCATCC
>VMDO01016161.1:0-25229 GCA_007922755.1 Pedetes capensis | reverse complement strand
GGGATCGGATGCCACAGGGCTACAGCTGCAGGCTTTACATTCTATTAGATAATATAAATAATATAGAAATGATTTAAAGTATATAGGGGATGTGCATAGGTTATATGGAAATGCTACACCATTTTATAAAAAGGGACTTAAGATCTTCAGATTTTGGTCTCTACAGGGTTCCTGGAAAAAATCTCCCAGGAATACCAAGGAAGGACTGCTTTTACATAAACTACTGTCTTTGTTTATCTGGAGAATCTTGATTGATACACACTTGAAGAAAACAAAAAGGACTATCAATTCATTAATTAGATTTTCTGGCAAAAATGGAAGAGAAATGTAATACAAATTGCTAAGTCACTGCTTTTCCCACCCTTGTCCTCTGGCAGGATACAATGATGCTTCAGATGTTCTTCTTTAGTCTGTATTTCACTGTCATGAACCATGGCATGAGTGTACTCAGTTTTGGTTTATCTGTGCATTATTTTTAGGAAAGATTCTGGGGTATAATTTGGTATCTTTACAGCATCATCTAAATAGAGAAAATATTATCTCCAACTATCCCAACCCAATCTCCATCTTAGACGTGTGTGTGTGTGTGTGTGTGTGTGTGTGTGTGTGTGTGTGTGGTGATTTGCTTCGGTTTTGATTTTGTTTACTTCCTTTTATTTTGTACTTAAGGGTTGAACCCAGGACATCAGTCATGCTTTGCAAGCACTCTACCGTGCTTTACTGGCAGCCCATTAAAAAAATTTTTTTTCTTCTTTTATTTTGAGACAGGATCTCACTAAGTTATACAGACTGCCTCTGGCCTCAAACTTGTGGTCCTCCTATCCTGCCGCCCAAGTCATTGAGATTACAGGCATGCATCATTGTGCCCTGCTGATTTTGCTTATTTTCAGAAGTCTTCCTCTTTGGATCTTCTTTATAGTTAGTTTTAAAAATTACATGGTGATAAGAATAGTCATTGTCAGATGCTATATTCATCTTACAAGAACAACTGTGGCTTAACATCAGGTTTTTTTTCTGCTTAAATAGAGGAGATAGTTTTTGAGAAAATATCTAGAATAAGTTGAATCTGACATAGACAAATGACAAGAATGTTATAAAAACCACATATAATATGTGACTATTAATAACATATGACAAGGTTTTTGTATATTAGCCTCAATATTTTCAGAAACATTAGTAAGATATCAAAATTTTGATGCAAATAACTCATTTCAGAAATAAATTTGAAGCAAAGTCAAAGCCTTGTCAAAATGCCTCAGTTGATGAATTCAAGGATTGCAATTTTAACATTTTTGCTTGAAAAGCACACTATTACATGATTAAAATATGACTTAAAATGTACCATGTCAAAATATTCTAAGAGTTGAGCTATGTTTTTGAGCATTTAAAATTTTACCATGAAACTCTTTGAAATTTTATTGTATTATTTTGAATTCATAAATATATTACTGTGCCTGACAAAAACTACTTTGGAAGGACACCTGTTTCTAGGATGGAGTGTGAAGAGCTCTGTGAGCCTCACTATAACAGAACTGCAATAGATGACAATTATCAAAGTAATAACCGATTAACATTTCCATTAATTTTTGTAAGGGCGTGCAGAATATTTTGATCTTTTTTTCCAGGAAACTACGACTAGTTCTCAGCAAGAACACCCACAGTCTCTGGTACTTGAGCTCTTTCCCACCTCTCTGCTGCAGTTCAACATAATAGATAACTGTGGCCAAGGCCCTCTCTATGTGGCCCTCTCTATATCCAGCTCCAAGTTAAAGGCTATGGTATTTATTAGGAGGGTCAATAAAGACTGTCTCCTGGATTAAGCTTCAGTCAAGCTCTCCTGAGCCTCTTTCTGGCTATGGACCCACCTTGAACTCTATCTTTGCCTTACTTACTCTAGTTTTAGTAAGAATCCTACAGAATCAGTCTAGTGAAGATCCTCCAACTTTGGTACAGGATCATCCTAGATATCTGATCAAATTTCTCCCTCCCTCCCTTCTGTAACTTACCATCCTTTCCTGCATTCAGCAAGAATTCTTGTGGGTCAGTCTGGCAAGGGTCCCCATAACTTTTATGTTTTGTCTTGGTAATTTTCTATCCACTGACCACCACTGTGCTCTTTGGTAATGACTCCCCATTTGCCCTTGTTATATCTGGAGTTAAGCACAATCTCTCTCTCCCACTACAAAATTCCATTTCAGCAACCCTCTTGAATAAAATCTACCCTACAATTATTAACAATGGTTAAGAATTTTTTGTTTTAATAAGATCATGCTGCCAGCCTTTAAATTTCTATCCCCTATTAGCTAACTGGATAAGGATTGGATTCAGAGGTTAAACTCCAGACAGGTACAGTTGAAAGTTGAGGGTTTTATTCTTCTACACAGTCCTCACCAGCAGGGTGAAGGCCCTAACCCAAATGTGGCAAACTGAGACATGAAGACCTTGATTTTCCTCCCCTGAGCTCACTCCTAGTGTAGTTTCTACCCTGAGAAAGGTAAATGGAGATCAGAGGCAATCACTCCTGTTAAACACTCTGCTTAAATAAGAGCAATCATTTTAGAAGAAATGGGCCACTGTCTCCACCCCTAGCTCCAAAAAAGAAATTTTGAGATTTTTATTCAGGAGGACAGGCAAACCATAAAAACAGAAAATACCAAAGCTCTCCTCAGTACAACATAATGTGAGAAAGTTCAGCCCTAAGGAAAAACTGAATTATGATAGTAAACCACTAAAATAAAGCTGGCAGTTTTATAAGAGTAACAAAATAAATCACAAATCAGTTGTTTGCCAGGAAGTCCTAGATAAAGATACTGCTAATAACTCTTCTGTACTTTGAATAAATATTGACATCTATAGAAAAGAAGAACTAATTCATATCCCATGATTGTATTAAAAATAATAGAGAAATAAATGGGCAATTAATAGAATGGAATTGTTAGATATAACGTTATCAGAATCAAGCAGCAAGTCAGGGAAAGTAGCTGTCAAAAAGAGCTCTGCTACTCCAGTACAGTTTCATGGCTCATGTGTACATACATGAGGCTATACTTACCCAGGTTCATATCAAAGAATTTCACTGTGGGAAAATAGGCTTCACTAAAATTGTTGTTGTTGTTGTTGTTGTTAGGTGCTGTCGAGTTGGTATCCGACTCATAGCTAACCTCATAGGGTTTTCAATGGCTGACTGTTTCGGGATTGCTTTGGGAGTGGATTGCCAGGTCTTTCTCCCATTTTTGTGGTGCTAGGAATCAAACTCGGGACCTTAGAGACTGCAGCACAGTGCTCTACCAACTGAGCTAAATCCCAGCCCCACACTAAAATACCCCATCTAAATCACTAAACAAATAAAAAAGGAAGATATCTAAAATATCCATTTCAACAAAAAAAATTTTTTTGAGAATGTAAGGAAATAAGAAATTGTGACCCAAGCCGAGAAATAATGCAGAAATTTAGAACAGACTATGAGAAGATGGGATGCTGTAGTTAGAGAAGACATTTCAAAGTTACCACTGTACTATACTGTGTACAAAGGACTAGAGGACACTTCCAGCTTCCACAAGTATATGATGAAATTGGAACTAAGATGTCAGGAGTGAGGCACACTTTCTTCTTCAATGTGACATCTTTATTTATTTTTTTAACACTTTAAGGGTCTTTTGTAACAGCTTTTCCCAATGCAATGCATCATTTGAGTTCTTGACTGTTGCTTCTGTGTGTGTTGATTGTGGAACCAAGTAAAGCAATATCCTGGACAATCTCAATCTTCTCTCCATTTATCATGAATTTATGGGAAGACCCAGTCATAAGAATTTTTGTTTTCTTGATGTTGATGCTGTGTTCTTTGATCTTCAGACTCATTACTATGTTGTTGTTGTTGTTAGGTGCCATTGAGTCAGTATTCGACTCAGTGACCCTCATAGGGTTTTCAATAGCTGCCTGTTTCAGGATTGCCTTGGGAGTGGATTGCCACGTCCTTCTCCCATTTTTGCAGTGCTGGAAATTGAACTCAGGACCTCAGACTGCAGCGCAGCGCTCTACCAACTGAGCTAAATAAGTTAGTTATTAATATGACTTCTGCAGCCATACCATTGTGGAGTACAATCTCGTCAGATCTCTGAAGCTAGTCAGGGTTGGGCCTGGTTATTCCTTGGATGGGAGACCAACTGAGAACACCAGGTGCTGTAGGCTTGGAAGAAAGACCCAACAACCCACTCCCCCAAAACAATCAGCCATTGAAAACCCTGTGAATAGCAGAGAAGCAATAACAATTTTGATTCACCTTTTGTATGTATGGTTACTATGAGTTGGACACCAACTCAACAGCACCTAACAACAACAATTTAACTTCTGTTCTGAAAAATTAGAATGTATACAATATACCATAGAGCAAACAAGATAAAAATATCTAAAGAAACTATAGTTACAAAACCATTTAAGGCTACACTATAAAATATTCACTTAATGTAAAAGAAAAAAGTGAAAGAGGAACAGAGGAATAACATCAGCAGTGACAGCAAGAAAAACACTCATGAGACATAATAGAAAAATATGACAGAAATACAACTTGAGAGTTACCTGAAATATAATTTCTCTGTTACTTTCATGATTTTTATTAGATATCTTTATTTAAAATGCAGTTATGTACATTACATTTTATAATCTATTTCTATGATATATTTTGCTATTATTTTATAAATGATACAACCAAATTAAAAACTTTCCAAACACACATATCAAATTCCTGACAGAGCTCAGGTTCCATTTCTGAATGCCGCCCTCCAGTAAAGATACATTTCAAAATGTCTTGGAAGCAATTTCATTCAATTGTATGGTCAACAGACTTTCAAGTTTTCACCTATGTTACCTGCCTCCTGCCATTCCTTCCCATGTGTGATCCTCAACATTTGAATATGTATAAGACCTATGACTTGCCTCCAATTAACAAGATGTCAAAATGGTGGGATATGTGATTGCATGTCAGTGATTTTCTGCTTACACCTTTTGGGTGTCTCTTTGTCCCTTTCTTGCTTGTTTGCTAAATCTCTTGCTTGTTTCACCATTAGCTTTTGATTACTTTGGGATCTTGAAGTGGAAATATAGGGTTATATGGTAATTTGGTTTTTTTACATTTTTATTAGTACTTTAATTATACATATTGATGGGATACAGAGAGGTATTTCAGTTCATATACCCATTATTCAATTAACAAGTCAGGATTGTTCACATTTCCATCTCCTTAAACAATTTACAGAAAACAGTAAAAAATGGGGGGGGGATTTATTAACATGTAATGATAACTGTCTGGAATTATGAGTTATAATATGATTTTGTTTTGGATTTTCATAGAGTTGCACCCTATATTTTTCAGTTTTCTCTCCCTCTTTAACCCTCTAAGTTGTTCTCTTTCTCATTCCCATCTTCCCCATCATCCATTACCTCCCACTAGTTCCCTTCCCTCTCATATTGAGTGAATTTGTATTATTCAATCTTAGATGAGTATGATTATATGTATATATAATATACATATACATATACATACATAATGTTCTTTAAGGTAGATCTAATTCCTACATATGAGTGAGGACATCCAATATATATTTTTTGAGTCTGGGTTATTGTGCTTAAACTGATGATATCCAGTTCCATCTATTTTGCTGTAAATGCCATAATTTTATTCTTCCTTACTGCTGAATAATATTCCATTGTGTGTTATAGACGACATTTTAATCCAATTATATGTTAGTAGACATCTGGGTTGATTCCACCCCTTTGCAACTGTGAAGAGCCTTGCATTAAATGTGGAAGTGCAGGTGTCCCTATGGTATGATGACTTAGCTTCCTTTGGGTATACACCTAGAAGTGCTATAACTGGATCATATGGTAGTTCAATTTTTATCTTTTTAAGGTACATCTACACTGATTTTCATCATGGCTGAAATAATTTACAGTCTCACCATCAGTGTAAAAGTATTCCTTTTTCTCTCCATTTTTGCCAGGATTTGTTATTGTTTGTTTTCTTGATACAGGCCATTCTCACTGGGGTGAGATGGAATCTCAGTATAGTTTTGATTTGCATTTGCATAATGACTATGGATATTGAACACTTTTTCATGTGTTTATTGGCCATTTGTGTTTCTTCTTCAGTTCCATTGCCCAATTATTTATTTGATTATTTGTTACTTTGGTGCATAATTTCTTGAGTTCTTTTTATATCTTGGATGTTAATCCTCTGTCAGATGTGTAGGATGCAAAGATTTTCTCCCATTCAGTGCCCTCTCCCTTTACTTTGATTGTTCCTTTGCCTGTACAAAAGCTTTTTAATGTTAAATATTCCTATTTGTCAATACTTGGTACAGTTCCCTGGCCTAGTGAGGTCTTTTAATGATGTTCTGTCTTATGTCTATAAGTTGGAATGTGTGAGGTATATTTTTTCCTGGTAGACTTAAGATTTATTTTTTTATGTTGAGATCTCTGATCCATTTTGAGTTGAGTTTCATAAAGGTTGAGAGAAATAGAGCTACTTTAATTCTTCTACATATGGATATCCAATTTTCCTAGAATCATTTGTTGAAAAGGCTACCATTTCTCCAGGGTATGCCTTTGGTCTCTTTGTCAAAGATCAGATGGCTGTAGTTGCATGAGAATATCTGTTTTCTATTCTGTTCCATTGATATTTGAGCCTGCTTTTGCACCATTACCAAGCTATTTTTGCTACTATAGCTCTGTAGTATAGTTTGAAGTCAGATCATTGTGATGCCTTTCACACTGTATTTGCTACTAAGTGTTGTTTTGAATATATGAGCTCTTTTGTGCTTCCATATGTATTTTAGGATTATTTTTCCTATTTCTGTAAAGTATATCATTGGAATTTTGATGGGGATTGCATTGAATCTGTAGATTGCCTTTGGTAGTATAGCCATTTTCACAATATTAGTTCTACTGATCCATGAGCAAGGGAGGTTTTTCCATCTTCTATTCTGTGATTTCTTTCTTTAGTGTTTTGAAGTTTGCATTGTGGAGGTCTTTAGAATCTTTGGTCAGATTGATTCCTAAATAATTTTCTGATGAACTATTGTTAATGGGATGATTATTTTCATTTCCTTTTCTACTTGTTTGTTATTAATATAATGGAATGCTACTGATTTCCAAATGTTAATTTTTATCCTGCTACTTTGCTGAAGGAGCTAATTAGCTTAGAGTTTTCTAGTGGAGATTTTATATCCTTTAAGTATAAAACCATGTTATCTGCAAATAGGGATAATTTGACCTCTTCATTCCCTATTTGGATCTATTTTATTTCCTTCTCTTCCTTGGTTGCTCTGACTAGAATTGTAATCACTATATTGAATAAGAGAGAAAAGAGTGAACATCCTTGCCTTGTCCTGATCTTAGAGGGAATGCTTTCAAGTATTCCCTATTTAGTATAATGTTGGCTATAGGTTGTCATATATTTCCTTTATGATGTTGAGATATATTCCTTCCATTTCCATTTTCTTCTGGATTTTTTTCTTGTGGTACTGGGAGTTGAACCCAGGGCCTTGTACTTGCATGTTTTGCAAGTGCTATACCACTGAATTGCACCCTGAGCCCATTTTTATTTTTATTTTTATTTTTTTACTTTTTTAAGACAGGGTCTCACTAAATTATGAAGACTACCTCTGTTCTCAAACTTGCCATCCTCCTGCCTCCACCTCCTGAGTATCTGGGATGACAGGAGTGTGCCACTGTGCTCAGCACTTCTTTTGAATTTTTATTATGAAGGCAATTAAAATTTGTCAAAAGCCTTTTCAGCATCAGTTGAGACAATCATGAGTTCTGTATATGAGTATCTTGATATGTTTAATTACATTAATTGATGTGTGTATGTTGGGTCACCCTTTCATCTGTGAAAAGAAACCCATCTTATCATGATATATGATCTTTTTTTGTGTATGTTTGCTATATTTGGTTTGCAAGAATTTTACTAAAGATATTTGCATCAGTGTTCATCAGGGAAATTGGTTTATATTTTTCTTTTTTGTAGTATTTCTGTTTTGGTATGGGGGTGATACAGCTTCATAGAATGATTTTGGAAGAATATTTTCTATTTTTATTTCATAAAATAGTTTGAAGAGGATAGATATTAATTCTTCTTGAAAGGTTTGGTATTATTCAGCTGTGAACTCATCAGGTCTTGGACTTTTCTTTGTTGGGATCCTATTTATTACTGTCCCAATTTCATTATTTGGTATAGGTCTGTTTAATTTGTTTGGATCTTCAGAATTTAATTTGGGTAGATAGGTTATAAGTGTTAAGGAATTTACCTGTTTCATTTGTATTTTTTTGAGAGTACAAGTTCACAAAGTGGTCACTAATATGCTTTTGAATTTCATTAGGATCTATTGTTATGACCCCCTTTCCATCTCTAATTTTATAAATCTGACTCATATTTTTCTTTTTTGGGTGAGTTTGGATAAAAGTTTGTCATTTGGTTTCTTTTTGAAGAATGAACTCTTCATTTCACTAATTTTCTGTATTGTCCTTTTAATGTTGTTACTCTCTGCTTTGATCTTAATTGTTTCTTTTTGCATACTAGTTTTGGGGTTGACTTGATAGTATTTTTCTAGTGCCTTAAAGTGTTTCATTAAGTTATTTAATTGGGCCCTCTTTATCTTTTTAATGTAGGCACTGATGTCCATGAACTTCCATTGTATAATTTCCTTTCTTATATCCCATTGATTTGGATAGTTTGTGTTTTCATTATCATCTGAACTTTTTAATTTCCTTTCTGATTTCTCCAATGACCCATTGATCTTTTGAAAGTGTTTAATTTCCATGTATTTGGAAATTTCTTATAGTTTTCCTTGCTTTTGACTTTTAGTTTGATTACATTGTGATCTGATATGGTATAAGGAATGATTTAAATTTTTTAATGCGTTGAGGCAAGTTTTGTAAACCAACATGTGGTCTATTTTTTTAAAAGCATGTGTGTGGAACTCAGAACAAGGTGTATTCTACCTTTGTTGGATGAAATATTCTGTAGACATCTGTTAGGTCTAGTTGGCCAATAATGTTTTTAATTCCAACATTTCTTTGTAGAATTGTTGGTTTGATAACCTGTCTAATCAAGGAGTAGGATATTGAGATCTCCCACAATTATTGTGTCTGGAATGAAGTGTACCTTTACTGCCAGTAATGTTTGTTTTATAAAGTTAGCTGCATCAGTGTTTGGTGAATAAATATTTGCTATCATTATGTCCTCCTGGTTGATTGTTTCTTTAAATTATATAAATTATATGTAGTGACCTTCTTTGTCTCTTATTAATTGAAATTTAGTTTGTCAGAAATTAGTATAGTACCCTGGCTTTATTTTTTTCCCTTTAGCATCCACATTTATGGTATATTGTTCTTCTACATTTTATTTTCAGTCTATTTTGTTTTTTGTGAATGAGATGAGTCTTTTGAATCCCTCCTGTGCAAGGTTTTTGTTTTTGATCCAACTTGCCAACTGATGTCTTTTAAATGATGAGTTATGACCATTTATATTGAGGGTAATTATAGAGAGGAATTTAGTGTTTTATGTGATTTTGTTGGTTGTTTCTCTATTGGGCTTGGATGTTTCTTGTTGTTTAATTTGTCCTCTGTTCATGTTAGGGGTTTGCTGGTTTATTAGGTTGGAAATCCTTGTCTTTTTATTAGTTTGATGTGTTTATGTGTTCCTCTGATGGGTTTTCTTCATTCCTGTGGTTTTGCATATGGATTTGCCTTTCTTCTTCTGTACATAGAATTTTCTTAAGTAACTTCTCCCTAGCTAGTTTGATGATCATGAATGGTTTAAACTTGTATTTATCAGGTAAAATCTTAATTTTTCCATCTATTTTAAAGAATAATCTCTCTGGACATAGTATTCTTGTTTGGCAGGACTTGAAATATATTAGTCCATGCTTTCCTTGCTTTTAGGGCTATGAGAACTCTGTTATTCTGACTTATTTGCCTTTGTAAGTGAACTGATATTTTTCTCTTTCATCCTTCAAAAGCTTTTCTTTGCTTTGTAGTTTTAGTATTCCAATCATAATGTGATGCGGAGTGGATCAGTTCTTGTTTAATATATTTGGTGTTAGGGATCCCTCTGCAGTTTGAATATACATTTTTTTCCTTTAGGTTTGAGAAGTTTTCAGCTATTATTTCATTTAGCAAGTTTTCTATGCCGCTGGTTTTAGATTTAGTACCTTGCTCTTCCCTCTCTAGCTATAGGTTATGTTGTCCAGTAGATTATTCTGTCTAGTTATTCTGTCTAGTAGGTTATTCTGTCTAGTACATAGGTTACTCTGTCTAGTACATCTTGAAAGCTATGCTTATATTCTTTCAATTTTTTGGTCCTTCTTGGCATCAGAATAAGTAGGGTTTTCCAACTTTTCTTCTGTACCTGATATTCTGTTTTCTGCTTCATCCAATCTCCTTGGGTTTCTCTCTACTGTCACTTTTATTTGGTAAACTGTTACTTTTAATTCAAGCATGTCTATTTGGCTCTTTTTCAGGATCTCAATTTCTTTGCAGAATTTTTTTCTAAGAAAGATTGTATATTCATCTGTTTAGTTTTACTATCTCTGAGATCTTTTAACATTCTTATAAACAGAATTTTAAATTCTTTGGCAATTCTAGCATTAAAGTATCTTTGAATTTACTTATTGAAGAGTTATGGTCATTAAGGAGATATTTCCTTCTCTTTTTTTTCTTATTTCTTATGGTTCTGGGTTGATTTTTGGTCATTCCTTAGTCTGGATATTTCTGCCTTATATAATTGGGGTTGGTTCAGTGCCTTCTTTGGAGGTCTTAGTCTCCAGTATCACTCAGAGCATAGACATTTTTCTGCTGCCAAGGTAATAACTTTGTCTGAAACCACATTTATATTTATAATAAATCTTTTTTGATGCCAGGTACTATTTAAGAAGTTACCTGTGGGAAAGAGTTAGTAAGGATTGTGATGAATGTGTTTAGGGGATGAATATTGAATACAGTATATGTATCAATGGTAGAGAGAGGAAGGTGTAATAAACAGATGGGAGGAGAATTGGTAATGAACCAGACTAGATAAGGTTAAGGAAGAACATCTGGACAGGGGAAGGCTGTAGAATGAGTGAGAAAAGAACAGGCAAAATTATAAATCTATATATACATATGCCTGCAGCTGTAGCCCTGTGGCATCCGATCCTGTCAGATCTTGGAAGCTAAGCAGGGTCAGGCCTGATTAGTACCTGGATGGGAGACCTCCTGGGAACACCAGAAGCTGTAGGCTTGGGAGAAGGACCTGGCAACCCCCTCCCAAAAATCAATCTGCCATTGAAAACCCTATGAACAGCAGAGAAGCACTGACCATAGTGTTTCACCTGTTGTATGTAAGGTCGCTATGAGTCGGATACCGACTCGACGGCACCTAACAACAACAACAACAATAATATATACATATATGGTTATACATACATTGCAAGAGGCATAGCAAATGCAAACATGACAAATCCATTTTTGTTTTGAGAAATAAATTTGGGATGTATTAATAGTAATTTTATTGAGTAAGTGGGGTAACTTAAAAAGAAAAATAGTTTAAATTTTTAATTAGTGAGGAGTATGAAGAAAAGTAGCAATGTCTAAAGAAGAAGAAGAGAAAAAAGAGATGAAGAAAAAAGTAAAAAGAGAGCAAAATAAAAATTAAAATAACACCAAATATAAATTAAAAAAAATACACAAAAAAAATCCCCCCTAAAAACAAACATACAAGCCCGCCCTGCAAACCAATCCGTACTGCTTGATTCCTTCAAAGTGTCAGTTACCTAGTTACTTGTGCATCCTGCCTGCCCCCTGGCTGTTGCTGAATAGTAGATGCAGTCTTTGCTCCTCATCAAAGTCCCAAATAAGTTCTCAGAGTGGGTGTGGGTTGTTCTGTTTCAAGCACACACTCTTGTGGCAATCTTATTCTAGGCACTGTGCACCATGGATTGTCACAATCCTCTGTCTGCTGAGCCACTCAGATCCTGAGAGTTGTGCTGCCACTGATCTGTGTACCCAATTCTTTCTCCCTGAGGTGATCACAACCAAATTTGTGGGGACTGTGGTTCAGCCACCGTTAATACAGCCCATCCTCTGGATGGGCTGCCTGGGAAGTCCATGTGTCTGGAGGTTCTTGGCTGTGACCCAGTCCTCTGGGTGAGTTTGTAGCCGACCTAAGTATTTATTTATTTCTTTGGAAATTAGTCCGGTTCCAGTTGATTCCAGGCACTTTGTCTCCTTGAGCCCTCTAAGCCTCTCCAACCCTAGGATCTGTTCCTCTACACCACAGCACATTCAGACATTTCTCCCAGCACAACTACAGGCAATCAATCAGGCTCGATGGATTTATCCATAGTGCACAGAACCAGAGCTGAGGGTGGGTCACCTTCAAAGGCCTTGTGGTTAGAGGGTACAGAGCAGTAACTGACACCTCAGAGTGGACACAGGACATCTTACTGTTTATTTGTTTGATCAGGAACTAGTCTTGCTCCCAGATGTACTTGGAAGTTGTGAGCTCTTAAGGACCTGGGGCTATTTCCCTGGGAAGCCAAAGTAAAATGAATTCTTTTGTCTCTGAGCTTGCATTTGTCTGCATGACTATTCCCCCCTACATTGGGCACTGTGGCACCATGTTGCTCTAGCCCCTGTTCAGTAATTATTTCCTTTTTATCACAAGCCTATTATACAGTACAGAGGGCTCTTATAAGGACAATCCTACTCTTTCCTTCTATGCTGATTTTTTTTCCTTTTCTTCTCATTTGCAATTGAGACTATCTACCCAACTCTGGGCTGGGATTTAGCTCAGTTGGTAGAGTGCTGCACTGTGGTCTCTGAGGTCCTGAGTTCAATTCCCAGAACCACAAAAATGGGAGGAGGGCCTGGCAATCCACTCCCAAGGCAATCCCTAAACAGTCTGCCATTTAAAATCCTATGAGGGTCGCTATGAGTCGGTACCGACTAGATGGCACCTAACAACAACAACCCAACTGTAGTAGACTCCAGTCCTTTTCTTTTCCTTTTTGCTATTTTTCTTTGTTCAGTATAAAGTTGATATTTTACTATTTTCGCTCTCCTGCTTCACGAGGTCTCTCAAAGGGTGTTATCAGTCCACTATCTTGACCTGATCTTTCTGGATGATTATCCTTTGTTTTATTTTTTGGAAAATACCCATAGATTTTCCATAGTGGCTGAATTGTTTTATGTTCTTATCTGTGTCCATGTAGATAAATTAGAAAACTCTGTGTTATGTAAAATAAAGGAAGCACAAAGAAAAACGCATTGTGTAACTGTGTTTGTATGAATAACCAGAATAAATATTCACATTGAGAAAGAATTCCAAATGGTGAATATCACACAGTGAGAGTAATAGGGAATGGAATGCAACTGCTTCCTGGGTACATTTGTTTTGAGGTGGTAAAAAATGTATGGGAACTAGGTAGATGTTGAGATTGTATAACAGTGTGAATGAACTAAATGCTATTGGAATTAATTTTATGATATGTCAATCTCACCAAAATTAGGAAAAAGCACTGTAAATCTTTATTTGCTGATTTTTGTTACTGATTATGTCCCCCTCTTTCACAACATGCAGAATTCTCCCCCCACTGCCTCATTCTAATATTACAAGTAATGATGATGAATATTTCTGTTGATTCTCACATATATGGTTTATGAGTTCACATGTGAGAATAGCATTGATCTTTAAACACTAATGACATTGCAACAAAAATAATAACAAAGGTTGAAATGAATAGGTGACTTAATTAAAAAAAAGAAAAACATTAAATATCCATGCATGAGCCAGGTGGCAGGGCACATGCCTGTAATTCCATCTCCTTGGAAGGCTAAAGCAGGAGGGTCATGAGTTGGAGGCTAGAGGTAGCATGCAGAAGTTAGCAAGACCCTACCTCAAAATAAAAAATAGAAAACTGATGCACATCTTTCAATATGCATGAGAGTTAACTCAAAATGTATAAAAGACCTCAACATAAAACCAGAAACTTTAAAACTAATAGAAGACAGGATAGGCACTATGCTCCAACACATAGGCATAGGAAAATATTTCCTTAATATGATGCCAACTGCTCAAGAAATTGCAGCCAGAATAGATACATGGAATTACCGTGAAATTAAAAACCTTCTGTACAGCAAAGGAAACCAATTAACAGAGTCAAGGAAATCCCCACTGAATGGGAAAAAAATTTCACATCCTATACATCAGAAAAAGGTCTAATTAAAAGAATTTATAAAGAACTTAAGAAAAAATTATGCAAGAAAACAAATAACCCAATACACAAAGGGGCAAAGGAACTGAAGAGATAGATCTCAAATGAAGAGGCCTGTAAAGCCATGAAATACATGAAAAAAATGCTCAATATCCCTAGCAATTAGGGAAATGCAAATTAAAACAACTCTGAGATTCCACTTTACTCCAGTAAGAATGGCCAAGATCAATAAAACAAATAACAACAAATGCTGGCAAGGTTGTGGAGAAAATGGAACACTCTTACACTGCTGGTGCAGCTGTAAATTAGTCCAACCATTTTGGAAATCAATATGGATGTATCTTTAAAAACTAAAAATAGATCTACCATATGACCCAGCTATATATAACACTATTGGGAATTTACCCAAAAGGAGATGTGTCAACATACCACAGAGACACCTGCATCTCCATGTTCAGTGCAACACTTTTCATAATAGCAAGGATATGGAATCAACCAAAGTGCCCATCAACAGAAGAATGGATAAAAAAAAAACAACTATATCACATATACCAATAGAATACTACTCACCAATCAAAAATGAAATAATGCCATTTGCAGCAAAATGAATGGAATTGGAGAAAAATATCTTAAGTGAATGAACACAAGCTCAGAAAAAGAATTACCACATGTTCTCACTTATATGTGGGAGCTGAATCAAAATTGTAAAAAGGAAAAAATCATATGCGGAGGTTGGACCACAATAATATAAAAAAAAACTAAAGTCAACCTAGTGGAGAAGGGACAATTTGGTGAACACAAAAGAAGGAGGGAGAGATCTAGCAAAAGGAGGAAATCCTGGGAGAGGAGAGGGGGGAGAGGAGGAACAAGGAGGAATGAGGAATGGGGGAGGGTGACCTTAGGGTGAACAGCCCAAATTTAATAGTCCTGGAAATAATGATAATATCACCAATAATACCAAAGAATGATATTAATATAGATGGGCTAGAAAATTCATGTAATAGTACTGACAATGTAAAAAGAAGGTTCACTGTAGAAAAAGTTTCGATCTTAAACATAGTTGGAATCCAAGGATATATAGAAAAATATTACCATAAAAAGACAAGCAAATTGAAGAGAAGTCTTTGGTGGGAGGGTGCAATCGGGGAGGAAGTACACAAGAGGGTAAGGGGGAACTTATCTGTGTAAAGTACAACAAAATGCCTATATGGAAATGTCACAATGAAAAGCATGGCAGAATGAATCACATTAAGGTGTTTATTAAAAATTTCTAATAAAAAAAAGAATAAAAAAATAAAATAAATAAAAAATAGGGCTGGACATTCAGTTTGGTGGTGTAACCTTTCCCTAGCATTCATAAGGCCTGTGTTTAACCCTCAGTACCACAAAATTAATTAATTAATTAATTAATAAAAATCTATATAGATGTATGTTTCATATTAGTGCTCTATTTTTTGTTTAACTCTGATATAACAATTCAAAGAATTATTTGAAATTAAAGTTTATTCTTTCCACAGTTATATTTGCATTTTTAAAAATATTATTACTATTGCCTTCTATGACAGAATGCTTTTTTAAACTCTGATTTTGACAATTCATTAAGAAAAAATACTAATATTCGATAAAAGGATTTTATTTGGGAGATAGTTCTTGGAATAAGTGAGAAGTTGGAAAACAAGCTCAGATAGTGAACAGGAAAGAAGACAGTTTGAGTGACTGAGAACAATAAAAATATTATACACTATGCCATTCTTTCAGATTCTAACCTTGTGATTGGTTTTAAGAAACTACAACTATGCTATGCCAATGGTCTCACCATTAAATTCTGACCTTCAATGACACTGATACCTAAGAGTACCATCGTTTTATTATGAGTAATTCTGAGCTAGGTTTCATGTGCCAAAATCCTAAGGGTATTTTAGTTAGTGACCCATGATTTAAATGATTATCTGTAGTATGTTTAAATACTGACTTTCCAAGTGATAAGTTGCCTAATTTAAAGCTTTCAATTTGAAGGTAAAGATATATCAAAACATCATAATATGTCAATCATTATTTCCTCATTTGAGCACAGCAAGCTTTTCATAAACACCAGTGATGATGGAACACACTACTTTTCAATAAATGTTGTTGTTAGATGCCCTGGAGTCTGTATCCGACTCATAGTGACCCTGTGTACAACAGGCAAAACACTATTGTCAGTGCTTCTCTGGTGTTCATAGGGTTTTCAATGGCAGATTGATTTTTGGGAGTGGGTTGCCAGATCTGTCTCCCAGGCCTACAGTACCTGGTGTTCCCACGCGGTCGCCCATCCAAGTATTAACCAGGCCAGACACTGCTTAATTTCCGAGATCTAATGGGATTGGATGCCACAGGGCTAAGGCTGAAGGCTTTCAATAAATACACAAATATAATTTTAATCTTAGTCACAAACCCCAAAACTGTGGTTGCTACTATATAAAACAATGAAACTATGCTAAAAGCCACAAAACAATATGAAACACATTCTAAAAACACACCTGGAAAGTTTATAATAAGAATCTCCATGGTTGAAGATAATTACAAGAACAGAGACAATGACTTCACTTTGTAACTGCAATTTATATCCTTAACTGAATTAGAAATATTTAAAAATACTGAATCTTTGGACCAATCTTTTAAGTTTTTTATTACTGCTTTGAAGGTCTTTCTCCAGGCATCAATACCAAGAGATTAAAAAAAAAAGTTCAAATGAAAACCACTTCACAGGCTTTGTTAAACTTGTGAAAAATACATTTCAAAAGAAAGAATAACTCAAGTTATCCCATAAGTGTATATCAGTGGCTGCTGTTGTTGTTTTTGTGGTTCCCTGAAGTCAGAGAGTAAGGAGGAGAGTCTGAATTCAAATAGGGGATTAACTTTGAAAATAATGCAAGGAACTCTGTAATTGTAGATGGGAGCAGAAATTGTAACAACACCCCATATGGCTCTACTGCAATTACCTGCATTAAAAAATAGAAATTTAAAAAAATGATTTCTAAAAATTGTTTCTAACATTCAAAATTTTTCCTTTTTTATATTTCTGATCTTCTTATATATAAATTTATAATGTGGTTTCATCATGATATACCTTTTGTAAATTGAAAATATTGTAAGGAAAAATACATTTAATGCACTTAAACCCACTTAAAACCATCTTAGCTTTGCATACCTTAAATGTGCTCAGAATATTTATGTTAATTTACTATTAGGCAAAACAATCTCACACAACATGATTTTATCTCATATATTGTTGTTGTCCTTAGGCGCCATCAAATTATGTCTAACTCATAGCGATCCTCATAGGGTTTTCAATGGCTGATTGTTTGGGGATTGTCTCTGGAGTGGATTGCCATATCCTTCTCCCATTTTTGCGGTGCTGGAAATTGAACCTGGGACTGAGAGACTGCAGAAAGGCACTCAACCAACTTAGCTAAATTCCAGCTCCATCTCATGTAATTTATTTTAAAATACTATCAACATAGTATACTTCAGTGTAACAGGTGTTTACCCTCATGATTACATGACTGGGAGCTGTGAGTGGCTGCAGCTGGCTAGCTTCATTAAAGTATTATGACACATTGCTAGCCTGGGAGAAGAGCAAAATTCATTATCTGAAGTAAGCTTTTTACTGAATATTTATCATTTTTGCACTGTTGTAAAGTAAAGAAAATCATAAATTGAAACATCCTAAGTTTGGGACTGTCTGTATGTGCCTTTATTTGTGTATAAAGTTTGAGTATTTACATTACTTATATGTATTATTTTTTTTGTGTGTGTGTGTGTATATCCCCTAGAACTTTATTTTTTTAAATAATTAACTTTTAATTTTTATAAATTATCACCATATTTATCACTTAGAAACATATAAACAGTTGATTAAATATATTTTCTTTTAGGAATCAATGGATGAGTTAAGACTCTTATTAAAATAAAATTATTTATTTGTGTGATATTAAAAAGGACACTAATGTGGCAAATTAATTTTTCAAACTATAAATATTAGCCCAGATCGACTATTATCTTCTATGTCTTAATTTTTTATTTCAATTTTCATTGTGGATTTTCATTCAATAAGTATCATAGTTCCCTTAGTTTTATAGACTTTTGGTTTTATAATGATTGCTTGTAAATCTTAAAATATCTTATTAATGAATTATAATTTAGAAGTCCAAAATAAGTAAAAAGGGAAATAATTACTCTATTTTCAACTGTAAACTTTTATGTATTTATAGCAAATACCTATTACATTTTAGTTTAAACTATTAGTGAAAGATATCTTCAGTTCTTTGTAATATTGGCTTACTGCTTTGTCAAAAGCACTAGGGTAGCAAAGTTTCAAGATTTAACAATTCAGAAAGAAAGAAACAACCTTTGAAACAGTTCTCATAAGCCAGAAAGGATACCTACATAACCTTGCACTATGTACTTGGCCTGCATACCAAATAATGGGTAAAACTGATTTCTGCTGCTTCAATTCAGTTGTCCTACAATAACAATCCTTGCCACTATTAATATAAAAATGACTCCCAGAGTGAATTTCATTCAGCCATATAGTTTCACAACAGAAAAGCAACAAAAACAAAAACAAAAAAAAATTTTAAAGAAACAATGCATGTTCTTTCTTAGCTTTTTTTCCTGTAGACCAGACTATACAGTTTTTGCTTATATTAGAAACCTTAAGTCCATTTCATATTTCTAGAAGCAACCATATGATAGGTCCCCACCATGTTTATGAAGATGATCAAAATTAATTAAGATATTTGGGTGTTGCAAAAATAATACTAGGGTTTTATTTTTCACTTTGGATGAAATTTAGGTTCAAGTAATTATCAACAGAAAATAAGAGAAAAATAGCAAATTTGGGGAACTATAGTGAGTCAGAGAATGTAGGTGTCATCAGAATTCTGAATGGGAACCTCCTCCAATCTATTATTAACATGTGGACCTGTAGTTTACACATTGTTCTTCTTTTCCCTCTTGAGTGTAGCTGATTTTGTGTAATATTATGTATTATTGAACAGTTCTCAAATTATCAACCAGCAGTTCATTTTCAAATAATTTTTAATGATATCTAAGGCATTTTAGGGGGCTGGGATTTAGCTCAGTGGGTAGAGCACTGCACTGCAGTCTCTGAGGTCCTGAGTTCAATTCCCAGCACCGCAAAAATGGGAGAAGGACGTGGCAATCCACTCCCAAAGCAATCCCGAAAAGCACTCAGCCATTGAAAACCCTATGCAGGTCGCTATGAGTCAGATACCGACTCGACGGCACCTAACAACAACAACAACAACAAGGCATTTTAAACCATAGAATGGCTGAAATACTATGGATTTCCAATTCATAGTCTGTGTTTCAGACAATTTAGAAAGAGAAAGTGGCTTATTAATCTAAACTTTGAAATAATTGGCAACAATTTCATAGAGTATAGAATAAAATAAAATTAAATAAAAAACAAGGATGTACAACATCAAGAGTGAACTCTAATGTAAACTATGGATTTTGAGTTATACTGATGTGTCAATGCAGATTCACTGATTTTAATACATGTACCACTCACACACAAGATGCTGATATTAGGAGAGGCTATGTATATATTCGATTGAATATACCATGGACTGCCAAAAGAACCAACAGATCTGTCCTAAAAGAAGTGCAACCAGAGTGCTCCTTGGAAGCAAGGATGGCCAGACTGTGTCTTACATATTTCAGACATGTAGTCAGTAAAGACCAATCCCTGGAGAAAGACATCATGTTTGGGAGAGTGGCAGGTCAATGAAAAAAAGGAAAACCCTCCACCAGATGGACTGACACAGTGTCTGCAACAATGGGTTTAAACATAAATAAGATCATGTGCCTGGCACAGAATCGAGAAGTATTTCCATCTGCTGTACATAGGGTCAGTATGAGTTGGACTCCACTCGACTGCACCTAACAACAACAACAACTTGTATATATGGAAGAAAGGTGTATTTTTGCACTCTGTGTATTTAACACTAAATTTTGCTCAGAACCTAAAATGATTCCAAAAAAGTTTATTTTCAAAATTCATAAAGGAATAGAGTTCCCCCAATTATCAGTGAATAAAAGTAATGTGAACTATCTATCAGTCTATAGTCAATATCATAATTCTCAAAGAGGCATCCAAAGGCATTGGTAAGTAAAAATAGGACTACTCCTAGGCAAATTTAATGTTGGCTAAATTTTCATTGCTTGCAGCCATACTATTTTGGCATCTGGTCCAATCAGATCTCGGAAGCAAAGCAAGGTCAGACCTGGTTAGTACTTGGAAGGGAGACAGCTTGGAACACCAGGTGATATAGGGTTGGGAGAAGGGCCTGGCAGCCCACCCTCTTCCCCTGAAAAAATAAATAAATAAACAAATAAAAAGAAGAATCTGCCATTGAAAACCCTATTAATAACAGAGAAGCACTGATCAATAGTGTTTCTTCTGTTGATATAGAGATAGGAAAAGAGATAGCGATATCAACAGTCAAGATTGTTTCAAGAACACAGAAGTATATTACAACTAGTATTAAGGTTTTAGTGGAAATTTTCATAACCACTGGACTGACTTCAGGAGTAAAGATCAGAGGAGCCATCAACAAAAATTTCAGCATGAAATAAGAAGACAAATGTATCCCAACAACTTCAGAAAGTTGCTGCAGTTTACAAGGATCTTTGAGTGCTCCAGGTATCCAGTTATGAAATTCTCACTTGTAAATGTGATCACTTATCTCGCACTTTCTAAATTTTGTGATTTTAAAACTCATTAACAAAATTTAGAAGTCACTAAAGTGATGATTCCCCGTGTCTTTCCTTGTGCTGTGGGGGCTTGCATGTTGCTGTGATGCTGAAACCTCTGTCACTGATATTTCAGATACCAGCTGAGCTTCCAGAATAAGACAGACTAGAAGGAGAACATGACAGCCTAATCCTGAGACAATTAGCCATTGAAAACGCTATGACTAGCAGAGACTCATTATCAAATATAGTGCCTGAAAATGATCTCCCCAGGCTGGAAATAGAGTTGTCTCTTCAAATTAGAATCGACCTTAATGACAAAAATGGAGTAAATTCCCTGGAACCTCCTTTCAATGATGTGACACAATTCAAAATGAGAAGAGCAGAGTGCCTGCAACAATGGGTTTAAACATAAAACTATCCTGTGCATGGCACAGTATTGGGTAGTGTTTCATTCTGCAGGTTCACTATGAGTTGGATCCAATTAAATTACAACCAAGAAGCAACAATAAAATGATGATGAACTGCCAACAGACTATCTGATACACACACACAGAGAAAGACAAAATATAAATGCCCATATAACTTAAAAATAAATCATAAAGCAATAACCAATGTATGCACGATTCAAACAAAAAAAATGAGAAGAACATTGACAGTGTAAGAAAGATAAAAATGGATCTGTACCCTTTTGGGAGCTCCATTTAGGTCTGCAAATTAACATAGGATGGATTACCAGGAAAGAAGCATACAAATTTAAGTGTTTTTGTGTGATATGGAAGCACTCATAAGAGAATGAAGACCCAAAAACCTGAAGATAGCAAAACCCTCATGCTTTATATGAGGTTGAGTAAAGACAAGAAATTTTGTAAAACATAAATAAATAAATAAATAAATAAATAAATAAATTCTGTGAAGAAGCTAAAGGAAGATAAAATTTATTTTAACAAGTTTTGCTTTAAAGAATTATCTTCACTATAACTGCCTAAGAATATTCCTTTACTCCTGGGTTATGTAAGAAATCGTTCACATGATAGTTTTAATCTATTGTTTTCAGGAGGAAGTGTTTGTGCATGTGTGTTGAAGGGAAAGGTTTAGAATGCCTTTTTTGGGACTGCTGTTTTTCATGGATCTTTACTCAAAATGATTTTTATGCCAAAACACTCTTTTTGGGGGGAATATTTTTGTCATCCATCACATCCATGAAGATACTCTCATCCCTCTGTCTGTGCCTGTTCCTCCCAAGAGGCAGTCATAATTATAATTGTTATAGTAATAACTTCCTTGTATTTCTTTGTTGAACTACTCTTGACATGACTTCTTAAATATAATAATTTAGATTTATCTCCTTTGATTACTATATAATAGGAATCCTGAAGTGTGTTTTCCTGATATCTGGCTTCTTTTCTTAAGCAACGGATTTATGAGATTCATTCAAATTGTGTGTGTTTATATCTGTGCTGTCTCTTTTATTCCACTGTATACATCCCTTTTTTGTACCAGTAATATTGGGCTTTGGTATACATACTGGTTTTGATCACTGAAGCTTTATAATATCTTTCTTAATCTGTAGTTGTGCTATTATTGACCCTTTATAAGGTGTATTGCTTACAAAAATTTCTTCCATTGCTTTTGTTGTCTTTTTTTGTGTAATTATTTCTTTAGCTAGAGTTGTAAGTTTGTTGTAGTCCTACATTTCTATATTTGCTGTGTGTGTGTGTGTGTGTGTGTGTGTGTGTGTGTAAAATCAATGAAAATATTGCCAAAATCAAAGTAATGAAATATTCCAGAATGTTTACTTCTAGGAGATTTTAACTTTGAAATCATGTAAGTCTTTAATTCATTTTGAGTTGATTTTAACGTATGTATAAAATAAGGTTCTAATCACATTCTTTAGCATGTAAATGTCCATTTCTCCCAACACTATTTATTGATGATCAAGTTCTTACTGATTGCATACTCTTGACACCGTTTTTGAAGTTCTGAATATGGCTGTACATGCATAGATTGGCTGTATGTACCTGGGTTTAATTAAATGCCTTGTGTTTGTCCCATTGGCTGTGTTTATTTTTGTGTCAACAACAAACACTTCTGATTGCACTGACTTTAATTTCTTTGAAACCTGAAAATGTCATTCCCCCAGCTTTTTTATTCTCCTTAAGACTGATTAGACTCTTCATTATTCTTTATGGTTCAATATGAATTTTAAGATTTTTTTTGCAATTACAAAAAGTGGTGTTGTGCCTTTGATAGGGACTGAATTAATCTGTAGATATATGGGTATGGTATAGACATTTTAACAATATTATATCTTCCACTCAAAGAATATGGCATCTTTTTCTCTGTGTTTTATTTAATTTTCTTAAAATAACTAATATTTTAAAACTTTTAGTATTTTATACATACTACAAGGAAGGACAGTTAATATGACTATTATTCAAATTTATGCACCCACCACTAAGGCCACAAATGAAGAAAGGGAAGACTTCTATCAGATTCTGCAATCTGAAATAGATAAAACATGCAATCAAGACATACTGATAATCACTGGTGACTGGAATGCAAAGGTTGGAAACAAAGAAGAAGGCTCAGTAGTTGGAAAATATAGTCTTGGTGACAGAAATGAAGCTGGAGATCAGATGATAGAATTTTATCAGACCGATGACCTTTTCATTACAAATACATTTTTTCAACATCATAAACAGAGACTACACATATGGACTACACCAGATGGAACATACAGGAATCAAATTGACTACATATGTGTAAAGAGACGATGGAAAAGCTCTATACAAAATGTCAAAACAAGACCAGGTGCTGACTGTGGAACAGATCATCAACTTCTCATATGCAAGTTCAATGTGAAGCTGAAGTAAATTAGAACAAGTATATGAAAGCCACGGTATGACCTTGAGTATATCCCACCTGAGTTCAGAGACCACATCAAAAATAGATTTAATGCATTAGACCCAAATGATAGGAGACCAGAAGAGTTGTAAAAGATATCATTCAAGAAGGAAGCAAAAAGTTCTTAAAAAGACAAGAAAAAAAGAAAAGGCCAAATTACATGTCAAAAGAGACAGTAGAACTTGCCTTTGAATGTTGAGCAGCTAAAGTAAAAGGAAGACATGATGAAGTTAAGGGACTAAACAGAAGATTTCAGAAGGCAGCTAGAGAAGACAAAAACAAATATTTTAATGACATGTGCAAGGAGCTGGAAGCAGAAAACCAAAAGGGAAGAACACACTCTGTGTTTCTCAAGCTTAAGGAAGTGAAGAAAAAATCAAGCCTCGAGTGGCAGTAGTGAAAGATTCTACAGGGTAAATATTAAATGATGCAGGAAACACCAAAAGAAGATGGGAAGAATACACAGAGTCATTGCACAAGAAAGAATTGGTAGATGACCAGCCATTCCAAGAGGTTGCATAGGAAGAGGAACCAATGGTGTTGAAGGACTAACTGGAAGCCACCTTGAATTAACTGGTGAAACACAAGCCTCCAGGAATTGAAGGGATACCAATAGAGGTGTTTCAACAAAGAAATGCAGCCCTGGAGGTGTTAACATGTTTATGCCAACAGATTTGGAAAACAGCTACTGACTGGAAGTGGCCAACTGACTGGAAGAGATCCATATTTGTGCCTATTCCCAAAGAAGGGGATCCAACTGAATCTGCAAACTATCAGACAATATCATTAATATCGCACACCACCAAAATTCTACTAAAGATCATTCAGAAGTGACTGCAGCAGTATATAGACAGGGAGTTACTGGAAAATCAAGCAGGATTCAGAAGAGGGTGGGGAACCTGGGACATCATTGGTAATGTCAGGTGGATATTAGCTGAAAGCAGAGAGTTGTCTATCTATGTTTTATTGACTACACAAAAGCATTTGATTGTGTGGATCACAAGAAATTATGGATAACACTTTGGAAAATGGGAATACCAGAACACCTAATTGTGCTCATGAGAAATCTGTACATGAAGCAGGAGGCAATTGTTCAAATAGAACAAGGAAAAACTGAGTGGTTTAAAGTTGAGAAAGGTGTGAGTCAGGGCTGTATATTTTCACCCTATCTCTTTAATTTACATGCTGAGCAAATAATCCGAGAAGCTGGACTTTATGAGGAAGAACGTGGCATCAAGACTGGAGGAAGACTCATTAACAACCTGCATTATGCAGATAACACAACTCTGCTTGCTGAAAGTGAAGAGGATT
>VMDO01016160.1:36953-48829 GCA_007922755.1 Pedetes capensis | reverse complement strand
CCAAAGCACTGAAGGTGCCCAGCAAGACACAAAGCCCCATCCAATTCCTCCCAACCCTGGAAGATAGGATGGCAGAGAAGGTGAGCTGTGAGAGGCAAGATGAGCGGACCTCCAGTGTCTTATAGGAAACATCAGAGCTGTGTAGCAATAAGAGCTGTACAATCACTGAGGCAGTAGCATACTGTGCTGCTTGCCTCTGGGCTCCCAACCATAAAGGGCTGCTTACTGGTTGCCACCCTCAGTAGGAGTAACCTAATAAAAGATCCTGTCCCCTTTTTCCTAGAAGGTCTCCTGAAGTCCTTCTTTGGCACCTCTGGCCAAGCTTCCATCCCCATCCTGAGGGTTCCTGACACCCACCTGGTGTCAGAGGAAGGCCCTGACCCCAGCTGGGCCAAACCTGACCCCCAACAGATTTAAGCCCAAACTTTTTTCTATAGTAATCTACATTTTTACATTCTCAGCCATATTAGATGAGTGATCTAGTCCATTTAGATTATTGCCAGCCTTTAGTATTATTGCTATTATTATCATTATTTTTTATTTTAGCTATTCATATAGGGTTTTTTCCCCTATCTTTCCCTTTTTTCCGACCATACTCATAAAGTTGTGCTGTTTACATTGAGGTTGACCTCTCCCTTTTCATCCCTCCACTTTGACCTTCCTCCCCCTCCCGTCTTCTCCAATCATTGCTTCCCTTTATTAGATCCCTCTCACTTTCTATTTTTAGCCAGAAATATCACAGGAAAGATGTTTTGTTTTTCTCAGGGTAGCATATCAGATAGCATAAGATGTCAGTTTGTCCAATAATTAGTTGCATCTTATAATTATCCTGAAAGCATGAGTTATGTTTCACATTAATTTCTTCTTATTATTGTTCCCCAATTGGGGGAAATGTTGGGCAATTTATATTTATACCCCTGTCATTTCCTGGGCTATTGGTAAATCTACGCACTCATGATTTTGTAAATTTCCAGAACAATTATGTCATATTATATGTTAGGAATGCTTTTACAAGCCAGGTGGGGCAGCACATGCTTATATTCCTCACAAGACAGGAGGCTGAGGCAGGAGGATCACAAATTAAAAGCCAGAGTGATGTTTTTACAACTGCAGATAAGAGGAAACCCAACCAATCTTTGGAAATTGTGCTTAGAATGTTGAAAGAGCCAGGTGCACTTCTGCATGCCTGTAATTCCCACCACTCAGGAGGTTGAGGCAGGAGAATCATGAGTTAGAAGCTAGAGGCAGCCTGTGTAACTTAGCAAGACCCTGTCTCAAAATAAATAGTGGGGTGGAGGCACAGTCCAGTAGTAAAGCATTTGCAAAGAATGTGGAGGCCTTGGGCCTAACCCCCAAGAACCACAAAAAGAAAATAATGTTGAAAGACACCAAAGGATATTGTTAAATTAACAATAAGAATAGATAAGTGTTGCCATGCTACTAATAAGAAAGAACTGGATATTCTACAAAATCGGCTGCTTTCAGTAATACTAGCTCTTTGTATTTCTCAGAGTCTCTCTGTACATGCTGGCTTTTACTCCTATTCATTAAAGGCTCATAGTTGTGATCTGGCTACCATTGTTTCAAGTTCAAGGCATAAGTAAAGAAAGTGGGTCTGTTCTAGTAGCCTCTCTTTTTTATCACAAAAAAAAATCTTAAAAATGAACACCAGGTCTCCATGAACATCCCACTGGTCACCAGCATGTCTTACGGCCTTTTATATTTGCACGGAAAGCAATGAAAGTGAGTATTTAGCTTTTTTTCAGGCTTGATAGTAGAAGTAGGCAAGAGAGAAGCAAATTTAGAATGAGAGGTCAGTTAAGACATGATCAACAGCTCCTATACGTCTTTTATGGACCTCACATCACTTAGTAGATTTCAAGTCACATGAATTGAATTGAATTGAGAGTTTGGTTGGAACTATTTAATGTTGTGTGTATGTAGGATATGTGTATGCATAGGATCATGCTTTTATTTTTTTCAGGAAAGTCTGTGGTTGTTCTCACTGAATGATATTTTATTTAAGCAGGGAGTCATATTAACAGTCCTCGTCATAAGAGTCCAGCATGATATGCTAGGTAGTGTTATGCTTAGAAACAGAAAGACCCAAAAGATTAAAATTTATGCACAACACAATACAGAAGTTTTAGTCATAAGCACCTGATGAAAGGCAGACATTTGAAATAGAAAACATTGCTTCCATCTGACCCAACTGATGTATCTATAGCCCCTCCAGGGGATTTCTCTTAGCATTGGTGTAGAAATCCAGTAAGATAATGCAGATACAGTTCTTTCCAGATAAACATAAGCTATGTTTTCTATTCCTGTTAGTGCTACAATGTTTTGCCAAGTAGGATAGTAACTGGTTTATAAAAGATTACACATGTGTTGCAACAATTTTGTGAGGTAGGCACTATCATCTCCATTTCACATATGAAGAAACTAAAGCTTATTGACATTAAATAAATTGTCCAAAGTAATGTAGCTGAAAGATGGAGAGAATAGAGGTCCAGCTTACATCAACCTAATTCCAGTCTGTACCTTTCACCCTTCCCATGGTGGTGACTAAAAATCACAAGTTCTGTGTTACCAGAAAAGAGCAGACAAGATCTCCTTTTATCACTTCTGTCTCTGCTATCCTGTACCTCCACATCCTGCCCATTCATTTTTTTCAAATCAAGGACATTAAAATTAATACAACTTCACAAAATGTACAGATTTGGTCACCTACTTTTTTTCTTTTTTTCTGGTATTGCATTCATTACCCTCCCTTATAATTTTTACAATGTCTGTCTACCTCAAAAACTAGGAAATTCCAGGTATGTACAGATAAAATATACCTTAATCATTGCAATGATTATAGTACTTCCCAGAAAAAAAACATATTAAATTATGGAAATTTATCTCATCTGTGTTTATCTGTCATTTTTTTTCTATTTGAATTTTATTATCAATGACTTAGATCTTAGATGAGATAGACCAAATCTGGAAAGATACAAACTGTCAACATTCATTCAAGAAAAACACACAAAGAAAACTCTAGCCTAGATGACTTCATTAGTGAAAATTTTCAAATGTATAAGAAAGCAGTAATATCAGTTCTCCTCAGAAGCCTTCTAAAACCAGAAGTTAAAGCACATGTCAACTCATTTTATGGGCCATTCCAATGATTACTAATTGCATTCCAATAATACTAACTGCAAAGATGATATTAGAAAGAAATCTATAGACAGTATTTCTCATGTACATGTTGTTGTTAGTTGCTGTCAAGTTGGTGTCCAACTTACAGTGACCCTACATACAACAGGCGAAACAGTATTGTAAGTGCTTCCCTGCTATTCATAAGGTTTTCAGTGGCTGTTTTTTTGGGAGCAGGTTGCCAGGTCCTTCTCCCAAGTCTATAGCACCTGGTGTTCCCAGGTGGTCTCCCATCCAAGCACTAACCAAGCCCTACTCTGTGTAGCTTCCAAGATCTGACACCACAGTGGCATGGCTTCAGGCTCTCATGTACATAGATATTAAATATCTTTAAAAGTATTATAAGAACAAATCAAACAATGTTTTACGGTAATATATCATGACCAAGAGGGACGTTACAGAATAAAAGTTTAGTTCAACATGTGAAAATCAATCAGTGTAATCCAACATATCAACACATCAAAGTAGAAAAACTGAATAGTCTAACAGATACAGAATAAACATTGGACAAAATTCTATGTCCATTTATAATGTTAAAAAAATTCTCACAGTGAACGCAGGAAAAGGAACCTGCCTTTACCTATTAAGAAATATTTTGAAAAAAACTCATAGCTACATTATCAAGATGCAAAGTCTAAATGAATTGCCTTTAACCTGTTAATGCCTTGCATCCTATTTATAGGACAGTAATGAATTTGCCAATTATTATTTCTCAGAATTTATATCAGACTTGCGTACATTTGCATGGTATCACACTACGTCTCAATCTTATCTTCTGCTACTTGCTTGCTTTAAGGTTTAGTCTAATGGAAACTATAGTGTTGTGAACATTTTCATTTTTATGCCTTGTGATTGGGATATAATTCTAGGTATAGTGTGATAAAGCAAGACAAGGCATGTAAATACTAAGTATTCTATATAATTCCTCTACAGTTATTCTGAAACATATGATACAAATTATCATTACTGCCTTTTGTTTCAGTAATTTACTTACTAAATTGCTGGGTGTAAAGAATGTCACACTCATGTACTATGAGATTTTTATTTTTCATTTTTACCAGTAATTAAGACAACAGATGTGTTTAAAAACTTGGAAGATGCTTTGGATCATTTATTCTCAGAAGAGATAGAGGCAGACATAGTAGCACTTCCACCAGAAGTAGATGATTTGGACAATGAGATGATGTTAATGAAGACATAGTTGGAAATGATGACTTGTTCAGTGTTCTGGAAATTATCACTGACAATGATAATATAAACAAAGAAGACAATGTGGATTTAAATGTACCATCATTAGCAGCACCAGTAAATAAGAACAGAAAAAATCAGAGAAAAACTTGAAACTAATTGGAAAAAATTTTTTCCTATGTTAAACTTCCCTTCTTTTGGAAATGCTTTTATAAATAATGGAAAAGCTAAAACAGTATGAAAGGAAAATCTCCATGCAAATATTTTAAGAATTTTTTACACATGATGTGTTTGAAATTACCTAAAATTGTTACATGGTACAAAGGTTTCCCATAGTCATCCTAAATCATTGCTTAATACATCAAGAACACATATCAATGAAGAAATAAATTTCAATGGACTAAACCACATTATTGTTTAAAAGGGCAAAGACAGAGCCACTTTCAAAATTGCAAAGGCAGGCCACTCACATACTGAATCCATGCAACGTAACACTATGCACGTGTTTCCCTAAATATCATTTTCAATAATGTTTTTTATAATAATTATTCAGGAGAAGGATGTGGCAATCCACTCCTGAAGAAATCTCAAGAAACAATCAGCCACTGAAAACTCTATAAGGGTCACTATGAGTCAGATCCGACTCAAAGGCACCCAACAACAAGAACATAGTAATTATTAAAACAGTCAGTGTTTAAACTAATATTTATTAACTAATGTACACTATCTGTAAGCTTTTGACATTTTATAAAATAAAAAAATTTAAAATCAGTTTTTAAATTCATTTGGGTATTTCTATCTCATTAGCTCCACATCTTATTTATGTTGTTGTTGTTGTTAGGTACTATGGAGCTGGGTCCGACTCATAGCAACTCTCATAGGGTCTTCAATATATGGCCACAATTTTCAACAAAGCCATCAATATAACTCAAAAAGAATAGGTATTTTTTTAAATAAATTCCTCTGGATAATTTCACATCCATATGCAAAACAAAAGCAGAATCTCAACCTATATTGCCTTGAATCACATAAAATTAACTCAAAATATATTATATACTTAAATATGAGACCTAAAACTTTTAGGAAGAACCAAAGGAGAAAATCTTTATGACTCAGGATTAGGCAAGGTTTTCTTAGATACAACACAAAAAGTAGAAACCATAAAAGAAAATATTACTAAATTATACTTCTTTAAAATTAACAAATTCTACCATTAACAAGACACTGCTAGGAACATAAAAAGACAAATTTACAGGTTAGGAAAAAATATTGCCAAAACATTGATTGGGTAACTGACTTATACCCAAAATATATACATATTCTAAAACTAGTAAAATTCAGTGATAAGAAAATATCGATTTAACATAAAGTAACCAGGAATTTGAACTGACATTTCATCAAAGAAGATATACTGATTGCAAATGATTGTGTATAAGTACTATACATGAGGAAAAAAATGCTCATCATTAGTTAATAGAGAGATGCAAATTAAAACCTCAGTAAGTTAATAATACTATCTACTGGAATGATTAGAATGAAAAAGATTTACAATACAATACTAAGTGTTAGTGAGGATGCACAGCAACTGAACTGCCATACATGTTTGGCAGAAATACAAAAAGGTTAGTCATTGTAAAAAAAAAAAGAGTTAGTATTTGCTTATAAAGTTAAACCCATATTCACTATCTTGTGATAGCCCCATTAGGGTTGGGATCATTTGTTCCTCCAAGACTGGTCTAGATATCAAGGCTGATGATGCCATATATGCAACAAGAGAAAGTTTATTCTTCAAATAAGGAGCTTTCTGGAGAAAACAGAAGAAACATCCAAGCCAATCCAAATGGCTTGGACAAAGGAAGAACTGATAATGTTGTCTGTTTTGGAGGTTAGGGCATTAGACTATGGTGAGGGTTCTGGTATGATCTGAACTTTAATGTCATCAAAGAAGGGAGCACACAAGCTGTTTTTACTGCATACCCAGATATGAAAAAAGATTAGTGGCAGAAGACTGGACCTTGAAAGCTAGTTGTTGGTCAAATATCAAAACTGTAGTCAACCTAGAAAGTTAAGGCAGGAGGATCATGGGTTCCAGGCCATCCTGGGAAACATAGTGAGACCCCATCTCAAAAAAATGGAGCCAATCACTTTATTACACTTACTATATGACTCAGTAGTCCCACTACTAAATATTTAGCCAAGGAAAATGATAACATATTCACACACATACACAAAAAAACTATATGAAAATGTTTATAATAAAAAACTGGAAACAACACAAAAGTACATCAACTGATAAATCAATAAACAAACTGTCGTATATGCATTCAATGGAATACTACTTAGTAAATAAGAAAAGAAACTTATATGTACATACACAACAAGATTGAATCTCAAAAGCACTATAGCTAACTGATAGGAGCCAAATACAACATATATACTATATGCTATATAATTACATTTGTATGATAATCTGGAGAAAGCAAATTGTAAAGACAGAAGTCAAATAAGTGGTTGCCAAAGGCTAGAGTTTGGTTGATGGATCTGATTTCAAAGGGACACACAAGAACTTTTTGAGATGAGATCTTGATGGTGATTGTAATTACATAGCTCTATATTTTCTCAGAACTCATCAATGAGACTTAATAGAAAGTGAAGTATTAAGTATGAAAATTATACAGCCATAAACTTGAGTTAAAAGTGAACTTTCAGAAAAGAGCCCAGGACAATACTACCATTTTTAATTTCTAGGTAAATAAACATAAGTAAAAAACATCTAAGTGATCTGCTGAAAACCACCCAGGTGATAAGTGGCAGAGGCTGGACTTAAAGCCAAACCTCATCCAGAAATCTTTCATGACATTATATTTTTTTAAATCCACTACAAGCACTTTCATGCATTTTTCTCATCATCAGTGTAATGTGGGAGAGGATTTAAACTTATACTGTGTCATCTCAAATGTCACACAAGGTCCATTAGACTTGTAGGTAAAAGATATGGAAAATCAAATTTTTAGCTCCACATAAAAAAATCTACTTGAGCCTTCCTAAGAATGAGCTACTTACTGATAATATTCAGGCAAAAGCCAATAGGCCAAAGAAAGTGAGGAAAGAGGCAATGATTAAGGGATTTAAAGATTAGGTGTGCAATTGCAATAGTCAGTCTCTAAGTGTCCTAAGTATCTGGCCATGACTCATTTTCTGTAAAGAAGTCAGACATATATTGCATTTGATGATGTGAAGTAAATTACTAATGTCTGTGAACATTACAAAAATGGGGGAAAAAAGATACAACTGCTAAAGACGTATGATAAAATGTTAAAAGTATAGGTATAGAAAGTGATTTCAAATGTTCTAACAAAAATTCATAGCATAATAAAACATATTTCTTTATAAATCCCATATAAGAGACTAAATCAATTTTATCCTAACCAACAGCATAAAATACTTTGTGCAAATTGTGATAGACATTAAAAATCTGCACATGTCTACTGATTAAAATTAAACTAGTTTGAGACTGAATATAATTCCTTTTCTTACCATTTATGAATTTTAGTTTAAACTATTATGTTAAGGTGTTAGGATTAGGTGATTTGAACCAACTTTTTGGTATGATTATATTTTAATTTTAAAGCCTTAAAGGATAAAGAAATGCAGCTAATTACTGTGTACAGGAATACTGTAAACATCTACTGGGCTAGGATTCAATTAGAGCCCCTGAACTCAAGGGCAGAATTTAGTCCAGATCATTTGAAAGTAACAGCATCCTCCCTTATAATTATAAGATCAATGACTGACAAGATAATTAAGATATCTGGTAATCAATGTAATAGCTTTTACAGATCTCATTAGAGCATATTCTGTTGCTTGGAATACATGCCAAAGGTGTTAAACTAATTTACTGTACTTAAAGATGATGACCGAACCTTAAGAAACTAATGTGAACAAGCAGTTTTCCTCACTTCATAAACAGGAGGAGGCAATGAATCGATCAATAATCTCAAATTAAGATTATGGTTTTAAGCACAGTTAGGACAAAGCAGCTATCCTTTTAGGAAGAGCATCAATTTGAATACCTAAAACCTAGCCCTTTAGTTTGTATTATTTCTTCAGTCTACCTTGTAAGTATGAATTGGAGATAAATTCAGGATATTTGCCAATTCAAATGGGAGAAGGACATGGCAATCCACTCCCGAAGCAAACCCGAAACTATCAGCCGTTGAAAACCCTACCAGGGTCCTTATGAGTTGGACCTGATGCAAGAGCACCTAACAACCACCACAACAGCAACCAATTAAAAGTTAGTCTGTCATCAACCAAAATGTCTGTTTGTGGTAGCCTAGTCTGAGAATCACATAACCCTGGATTAAAGTCTTTGCTGTGACATGTAGACTTTTGACAACTTTTATAGTGGGCGCCCATTGTTTTTGCCAGCATACCTTTTCTTTGGGTCACCCTGTCTTCATTTTTCTTTGGAAAGTCCTACCATACAAATGGTATGCAGTTTCGTTGGGACTACAAATTGCTGCTTTACCCCACTTAGGATTTGTGATGACTCCATGCAGCTGTTTATTTTGTCTCTGCTTTATAGATGAGGCAATTGAGGATTAGAGATATTAAGGTATTTGCTTAAGTAAGGATGATGAACATTGTTGATTTTAGGCGTGGCCAAGTCAGTATCCCACTCATAGCGACCCTATGTACGACAGGCGAAACACTATTGTCAGTGCTTCTCTGCTATCCATGGGGTTTTTAAAAGATGATTGCTTTTTGGGAGTGGGTTTCCAGGTCCTTCTTCCAAGCCTACAGCACCTTGTGTTCCCAGGTGGTCTCTCATCAAAGCACTAACCAGGCCTGACCCTGCTTAGTTTCCAAGATCTGACAGGATCAGATACCACAGTGCTATGGCTGCAGGCTGATGAACATTAATCAGCATAAAAATAACCTCAAAAATTCGGTAGCTTCATGCAAAAAAGACAAAAGGGAATTTCTTTCTCAAAGTTTAGTTGTCACACAACATTTAAGCAGCAATCTTGGGCAGCAGTGCTGTCTTCTATATGCTGTCTTGTGGATCTAGGCTCCCTCTGTATTATGGCCCTGCTGCATTTTATCTTCAGTGTTACCCTGGAGTCATCTAGCCTGCACGTGGGATGGAGTCACAGAGCATAGAACATGAAGAAGGCACATTAGGTACACAGATACCCCAACTCAGAAAAGATACACATAAAGTATGTTCCTATCCAATTGGCTAAAATTAGTCCCAAGATATGAGAAGACTGACACATATAGTCTTTGTTCTGACCAAAACAAAACTTAAACATAGCATTGTCTATTTCATAAATAACATTGGCTAGTATAAGTAGATCCTGGATTTCAACTCAATCAAGCTGACAACTGAATTTAGGCCCTTAGGTATTATGCTATTATACTGCCCCATGGTCAGTATTCATCAAATTATGTGACAGTGGTATGCACATAGCAGTATTTGGTAACTGTAAAGTTTCCTCTACAAAAGGAAAGAAAAAAGAGTGAACAATAAGGGTAAGGAACAAAAACAATAGAGGAAACAAAGAAAGAAGAGAGGAAGAGGGAAAGAAGAGAGGGATGGAGGGGGACAAGAAAAGGAAGACTAGTCACAGACAACGCCAATTAAGTTCCTTTATAAACAGAGGAATTTTAAATTTAAAGCACTACTTCATTGGTATTCATACCCCAAAATATGAACTATGTAGGAATTTTATAAAATATGTACAAAATATTGAGAAAAAGTGCAAAATTATGATGAAAGCAATTAAAAAAGAACTGAATAAGTAATAGAGATATTCCATGTTCATAGAGGCCTGCAGCGGTAGCCCTGTGGCATCCGATCCCGTCAGATCTTGGAAGCTAAGCAGGGTCAGGCCTGGTTAGTACCTGGATGGGAGACTGCCTGGGAACACCAGAAGCTGTAGGCTTGGGAGAAGGACCTGGCAACCCCCTCCCAAAAATCAATCTGCCATTGAAAACCCTATGAACAGCAGAGAAGCACTGACAGTAATGTTTCCCCTGTTGTACAGAGGGTCGCTATGAGTCGGATACCGACTCGACGGCACCTAACAACAACAACAACAATGTTCATAGAGAGGAAGACTCAATATTATCAAGATGCTAGTTCTTTGCAACTTCATGTATAGATTCAATGTTATTCCAATCAAAATCCCCCAAAATAATTATCTTATGGATAATTTCAATCATTTTTAAAGTTTATATGGTGAGGCAAAAGACTCAGGATAGTCAACACACTTGCAGAAGAACAAAGTTGGAGAACTAACACTATCCAGTTTCAAGGCTACAGTAAGCTACAGTAATCATGAGAGTGTGGTATTATTTTAAAAAGTAGAAAAATAGATTAGTGGAACAGAATTGAGAGGTCAGACTCACATAAATACAGTCAATTGATCTTTGACAAAGAAGAAATAGCAATATAATGGAACAAAACAAGTCTTTTCAACAAGGTGCTAGAACAACTGGACATCCACATGCAAGAAAAAATGAATCTACACATGGACTTTGTTGTTAGGTGCCATCAAGTTGGGTCTGACTCATAGCAACAATATGTAAAACAGAAGGAAACATTCCCCAACACTGTGCCATACTATGGCACTATGTCAGTGCTTTTCTGCTAGTCAGACAATTTTTGATTACTGATTGTTTTGGGATTATTTTGAGAATGGGCTGCCAGGTCCTTCTTCCATTTTTGCAGTGTTGGAGTTGAACTGAGAGCATCAGAGAGTGCAGAGCTGCACTCTAACAACTGAGCTAAACTTTATGTTGTGAAAAACTAAACTCAACATGAATCAGTCTTCTAAAGATAATAGAGAAAATGACCTTGGTTTTAGTGCTGACCTCTAGATGACCCTGGTTTTAGTGTTGACTTTTTAGGTACAACACTAAAGGCACACTTTATGAAAGACAGAACTAATGAGCTGGACTTTATTAAAATTAAAATTTTCTACTCTGCTAAAACAATGTCAATAGAATGAAAAGATAAGTCAGAAAATGAGAGAAAACATTTGTAAGAGACATGTCTGACAATGGACTACTATCCATGATATTTCCCATGTATCTGTCAGCTTATCACATGGGGGGCTTGTATGTTGCTGTAATGCTGAACACTATGCCAGTATTTCTAATACCAGCAGGGTCACCCATGGTGGACAGGCTTTAGCTGAGCTTCCAGACTAAGACTAAGGGAAGAAACTGGCAGCCCACTCCTAAAACAATTATCCATTGGAAACCTTATTAATAACAGAGCTTGTTGTTGTTAGGTGCCGTCGAGTCGGTATCCGACTCATAGCGACCCTCTGTACAACAGGGGAAACACTATTGTCAGTGCTTCTCTGCCGTTCATAGGGTTTTCAATGGCAGATTGATTTTTGGGAGGGGGTTGCCAGGTCCTTCTCCCAAGCCTACAGCTTCTGGTGTTCCCAGGCGGTCTCCCATCCAGGTACTAA